>CADDXX010000091.1:435803-454763 GCA_902810485.1 Alauda arvensis | reverse complement strand
GATCTGAGGGCAGCAGGATGCTGGCCATCTCAGCACAGCAGGGGCTGTGTCTTTGAGCAGCCTGCTACAACAATAAACACTGAGGTGAATGGTGGGAGTGGTGAAGCAATCATCTGCACTGTCTGCTAAGTACATTTTGAGATGCACTGCAGACTGAGTATTTTTGATTTTGTCTTAATGCTGAAACCAGAACTCCAACAAAGTCAACCTGGGAACTGTTAACCAGATGAAATAAGTGTTAATTTGGTAAATTTTTGTACAAGATCCTCTTTCATGATTACTAACTGAAGTGTGGACACTAGGCCTGCTTGAAAGGCTGCGTCTGTCATCATTAACAAGATGAGAGTACATAAGGCTTTGAAACAGAGGAAAGCTGATCTCCTAGTGTAGCTTGATGCCTTCAACACAATTTCCAGGGAATCAGCACATCTGTAAGCAAAACAGAGCAAGGACATGCCAGCTAACAAAGTGTGCAGAAGAGCAGAACAGGAAAAGCTGAAAGTGTCTTTCCACCCTGCAGCAATTACCCCTTGGCTAACAGGGAGGAACAGAGCAGAGAGAAGGATAGGCAGATGAAGTTTTCCCTCAGGAAAATATTCCTTATGCCCTCCTGGGATACAAGCAGTTTGAAAAACAGCTTGAAACAGASCTTGGAAAAGAGAAAATGGAGTTTGTTATAATTTTAATCTTCAGTAGCTGCAATGGCCATTGCACAATCTGTTGGACAGAACTATACAGCTCAGGGTAAAGAGCAGTACCCACTGTTTGTAGGTAAAGGATAGAAAAGAATGCAAGATGCAAGGGAAAAAATTTTAAAAACCACTGCTCCTTGTAACAGAAACTAGCAAAAYGTTTAGCTCCAAAATAGAAGAAAGGTAGTTATTTCCCAGAAAAACTGAAAGTTTTGCAACTATGCAACTACAGTTGCATTTCAGCTTCTATGGGAGAGACTGCTATACAACTTGTTGAACTCGGAGGTAGCACCAGAGACAACAAAGGAGATGTGCCTTGTGGTGTATGAGATGTGTGAGAACCTGAGAAGACCCTTTGGCTATACCTAATTTGGATCTTGGCAGACACTTCTGCCCGAATTCAGAGTCTGYCAGTTGTTTTTTATACTGCCAGTGTTTTGGTAAATATAAGAATTCAAAGCCAAAACAATACCAGAGACTCCTTTAAAGCTTTTAATTAAAAATAGTTTTCAATATATTGAAACATGAATTAAGCTGTAAATGGTGGAGGCAGGAAAAAAATGAATGTATTAGGACGAAAAACAGACACCTATGAGGTGTCCTGAACTCATACTTGAAAAAGAAAAGTGATCTATAATGCTTGATCTTTTATGGGGTTTTTTTGATTTTTTTTGTTTAATGCTTTTCTCCCTAAATCTATTTATTGTCCAAGTCCAGGAGGTTCTCAGTGTCAGACTGACATAATGATAACTTTTCTCTGTCGAGAGAGAAAACAGTTTGCTACATGCTTGCCTGACACTCCTCATTATCATCTGTGCAAAACAGGCACTGAAAGAGAAGAAGAAATCAGAAAAACTATCGCCTCTTCCTGGAGTCATTCATCAAGAGCTTTAGTAGCAAATGTTCCCAAACTTGCAACACAACCTCCTGAAACAAGAGCTGACTTCTTGCTAAATTCCAATATTAGTCACAGTTCTGCGGTCACAGCTCTTTGTTTTTAAATAGAAACCTTTCTCATAGCTGTGACAAGTTATTTTGTGGAGGCAAGAAAGGAAGGTAGGAGAGCTTAGSCTGTTGTTTGCTGTCCTCTGCTGCAGGTGACCACAGAGGGCAGGGTGGAGGGAGGAGGAACAAAACAAGCTCTCCAGAGGCTGACAGACACAGGGCTTTCTGGAGGGTGAACAATGCAGGCAGTGTTACCTGCAAATGGGACCTTTCAACACCCTTGGAAAGGAGGAAACTTAAAAAATTAAACACTCTGCAGTGGGTTCCTCGTGGCTTACACTCAGTGCCAGCTACAACCAAACAAGCCTGCTTGYATAAGCTTGTTAATGGGGAGAAATACATCTGATCTGTATGGCATTTGAAGATGATTAATGAGAGGGCTTCTGACAGGATAAACTGTCTTTCCTTTTATGTGTCCTTGGCTTCAGGCAGCACCTGCTCACTTGCAGTGACGCGCTATCTGGAGATCTGTCACTGTAGCCGGCCATCTGAGTCAGCAGGGCTTAAAGGCTTCCCACATCAGGCCATGCACAAGGGCGCATTACTGCCTGTAAYGGCAGCAGGAAAAATTGGGGGTGCCAGGGCTTAGGGCAGAAGTCCCATCAGACATGCACCCTGGCTTCCTGTGACCACACAGAGTACCATAAGAAAGCTCATGTGAAATGTGCAATCTCAGCCCTGCTCCTGCTGGTTTGCATTCACACCCACTCGCCTCTCCTGACCGCAGCAGCAAGACTCCTCAGGCTGGAGAACAACCTGATCTATCAGKTGATCCATACCTCCAGGGATGGTGACTCAACCACTTCACTGGGGAGCCTTTTCCAAAAAATAAATTAAGTAATGCATCAGGCTTAACATAGAGCCATTGTAGACAATGAAAAGTTAGAAAGCATAATTTCCAGACACTGTATGCAATTCTAGTCCCCCAGTTTGAGTACTGCAACATTCATGTGGTAATGCAAATACATGATTAAAACTCTGGGGGGAAAAAGTCTCCCCCAAAGACTTCTTTAGACGTTAAGCAGATTAACTCTACCCCAGTTACTGTTGAAATTTACTTATGATATGAAGTTCTSCAAGCTGTCAACATCTGATAACAGTAATTTCTCCTAGATGAGAGTGAGCAAGCACATTATGTTTCATATGTTATGAATGCATAACCTGTGGCATGGTTTCAATGATGAAGTGCAGAGATCAGGGAAACAGTAGAGCAAACACCTGTTCGAAAGAGAAACTGAATAATTGTTGCATGTGATATTCTTACAATTTTTCTGGCATAAAATGAAGGCAAAACAGCCCTGTGAGTCCTCTATGCCTCTTCTTCATGTTATTTTCTGCAACCTACCAAGACAGCCTGCAGAATGAAGACATCCATAAACTGCAGTGTCTTATTCTTACCACTCTCACTTCTGGTTCTAGACAGAAGCTAACTCCAGGCAAGCAAAAAGCCACTTTTTTCCCCAAGTAAACAATACACATAGTAAAACCCCCCTGCAATTATTTCCTTCATATACCAAGTAATGTATACAGAACACYTGAATGCCAATAAAAATAAAAGCTACAGCAAGATAGCAAAACATTCAAGTTAAAAAAAAAGAGCTTAATAAATGCATTTCTAACAAAYATTAGGACCTGAGAACAAAATTACCTGAAGAATTCCTATGCACATTCAAAACCATTTGTTAACAAAGAAGTGCTAACCACCTTAATGTGGACTCTGTGATTTYTCATGTTCTTGTGCTTAGCATAGAATATTGTGATTCTATTAATGAAAGCAACTGTACATTTTAGACCTYTGTGATAAAATGCTAACAAGTTTCCAAATCCATTTCATTGTACGGGTTTGTGTTGCTGTGTTACAGTGCTAGTGCTGCAGGGAAGAGGTCTTTTTTGCAAAGGCAAATGTGAGCTTAAACACCATGCACCTGCATTCAAGATATGGACGAGTAAAGCAGAAAAATAAAACCAGCCAAGCAGACAATTTGAGAGTCAGCCACACAAGAGAACAGTCCYGTGAATGCTGTGAAACCCTGGACTCTGACCTCACCTCTCTGTGTGAGCTCTCTCCTGATTCAGGTTGCAAAGCTCATGGCAGGGGCTGCTTAGCTGGGTCACCTGGGAAAAATTTTACAGGCAGGCTGATTGATGTAGGTGGGTTTCTTACCTGGGTTACAGTCAGTGCTTTAAAGGCTCATAAGGGGCATGCCAGCACCAGCTTTGGCAGAGTACACCAGCAACAACTAAAGAACAAACCATACTTTTAACTTGATCATCCTCATGTTTTCTGACCTCAGCCTCAGCGTCTATGAAGGAGAACTAGACACAGTTTTTCTTAGCACAGCACTCTCTGGTGTACAGATAAATATAAAAAAATTGAGAGGATTACAAGAGAACAGAGTGTCAAACAGATTATCAGAACAGAGTGTCAAAGGTCTATTTTGCCAAGACTGCAAAGACTTTCTTTATTCTCAGACGACAGGAAACCTTTTGGGGTTTTTTAATGTATTTTCTTTTAATAAAGGCACCTACCATACTTCAGATATCTAAGTAACAAAATCAAAGCCACACTGTTGGAGCAGGAGTTATGATCTTTCATATTCAAAGAACAAACTGAAATACAATTCTTGTCAAATCTGGTAAGAACTTTGCTGAAGTGTTATTCTCTCGCAGCAGCAATGATGTCCTGCTCTGAAAGACAGATTTATGTCAGACTAACAGTGAAAATTAAAWGTAGGATCTGATTTCTGTATCTATGCCCTTTCTCCTGCAACAACAGCTGGGATGTTGCTGTGTAGCCTCCTGRAACTGACTGAAATTTTGTGAAAGGGAAGTAGACCAGCCTAGTTTCCATGAGTGGTCAGAAATGTCTACCCATGCACTCAGGCAYTGAATTGCTAATGTCCTAAGGAACAGTGGCTCTGTGGTGACAGTCTCATTTTAGTGGGGAAAGGTCTAGTCAGCCTATGGATTATCATGCAGGAGTGCAGCAGTCCTTTTTTGTTCTTTTGGGGGAGGAAGCTTGAAATTTGGGGATTTACAACATCAGTTTGATAGGAGACATTTTACAGAGACCTTCAAGYCCATGAACCTGAAATCTATTTGATTCTCACCTTAGAAACATATTGAAGACTATCAGATGAGAGCAAAAGCTCCAACCAGTTGGCAGTGAGAAACTGTGACTGTGTATTCTGTTGGTACTGAAGACAGATACTTATATACTAATGAAGATTTAGATTGTTGAGACTCATGAATACTCATAGCTGTCCYGACTTCTGTGCATTTGCAGCTGAACAGACACATGGGAGTAGCAATSTTTGAGCAAACGAAAATATCCACCTATCACAGCATCCAATAATGACAGATTCTGGGAAAGGAATTAATTTTAAGAACAAACATGCTGAGATACATCCCATACATCCCCTAAAAAATGATTCAATCTCCCATTTATCATTAGGGTAATTTCTCAAAGGTAGTACTTTCATATTTTACATAGTTTGGTAGATTTCTCATGCATGTTTGTCCCTCTGTTTTTCAACCGTGTTTAAATTTTTAGCATCCATATTKTGCTGCAGCAATCTGTTTCATAGAATAGTCCATTCTCAGTCTGTATTGAAATGAAGTTTTCCTTTTTTTTTTTTGCATGAAATGTCAAGTTAATTTGTTACCATATCTCTTGTATGCAGACGATATTATTTCACAACTCTTATGAAGTTTCAAATTAMATGTGCTTTACACTTAAGAACAATTACCTCTAACTATGTGAAGCTAACTTTAGAATATGTTTAGATTTTTTTAGAGCTTTCAAATKAATAGTTTTCTGAGCTGTTGTAATGGAATAATATTATCCACATAACAGTAACAAAGAAGAAAGGGTAAAAAAAAGACMATGTGCCATGTCTTAAATACAGAAGCTGAAGGAGGCCAAGCCTTGAAAAATGATGCATYAACAGAACCCCAGTTCTGCAGAAACAATGCTATTACTTTCTTCTTGCTCTGCTCCAGAGGATGGTATCCTGTGAAATTAATGAGAGCAAGATGAAGACACATAGTAACATTATGGTACATAACAGACCAGCACTCTGTGAAGTTCACCATTCCATTAAATTGAGAAGGTATCTTGGTTTTATGAGGATAACTTTATGGTCAAATAACACATAGTGCAATAGTAACCACAAGAGAAAAATTTTAAAATAAGACTCCTCCCAAGGACTAGAAGGGAAATCTCTCTGTCACATCACAGTTACCATTATCTCATTCTCTTTTTCCCTGTATCTCTTTCTACCATGATCAGAAAATGGCTACTTATGCGAAGTTGTTTTGCAGATCAGAACATCAGTGATGAAATCATGGAAACACAGGCAGCTCAGGAAAGCAAGATTCTTGTAGAAACCACTGGAAATATGCCAGGGGGGAAAGCAGAAGGTGCTAGTTAAAGAAGAACACAAGCAATTTTTAAACACTCAGATATTCCCCATACTTTCTAAGCATCAGTGAGGCAAAAGGATTCACCMAATGGGACAGGTACTAGACGTCCCCTGGAAGCTAGTGTTAATTAGGAAGGACATACATGCTACACTGATCATCTAGGGCAGATTTAAACTTCAGCATTGCTGTCACAGACTGAATACCAAGATTATRCTTTTAAAAATGCCAAAACAGAACAGCAAGCTCATGGACCAAAATTTTTCTTCTTTTCTAGTTACCTGTGATTTATTGGCAAACATACTCTCCAGACTTCCTAAACTCATGTTTTGCCTAAGACCCCATACAGCAGAAATCTCTCTTCCATACCCTCAACATGCAGTGAAGCTCTGAAATAGTTAAACAGGCCAAGTGACACATGGGTATTTGCCTCTGTTTTGAAGTTTAAAGGAAGAAAAAAAGCCTCCATCATTTGCAAATCCCATGCAAGTTCCTGCAGGCAGAACATAAGGGTGAAAAAGCCCTGCCACGTCTGTGTTTATTATGACAAATACCTTTTAAACTCCCAGTCTGAATTGCAAATGTTAGTTATTTTTAACAATATACAACGAAGGGGGAAAAATGAAGGGTGTGTCCCAGCCTCCACCCTTCTGCTGTTATCTGAAGATCTACTTTGAGAGAATTACTGTTCTGCACTATCTGTCAGCTGTCAAACTATAAAACTAAAAAGAAACAGGAGACTAACCCTGTGTTCTTTGCATCTGTAAATGCTTTCTCTCAGCACAGGGCTGAGAGAAGTCAACTCTCAATAGATCAGTCCACTCTAYAGAGAAAGGATAACAAGCAGGTTAACTTCAGCATTAATTAGGTGATCCTATCTGTTGAATTTCCTTGCCTCAAAAGCATAGAACAGGAGAGGAAACTCAAGTGTTTCAAGGAAGACTCAAAAATTCTCCACTATTCTGTGAGCCATCTTGCATCAGCCTTGGGTACAACAAGCCATAGTCAAAAGAATTAGGGGGCATACTTTCTAAATCTTTGCAAAGCAGGGAAGGTTATATACTGGGATGATTTAGGTGGAAATTGGCACAAAAATAATTATAGTGTAAAATTATTTGCTTTACATTGTATGTTGTGCTATATTGTAGAATCTGTATGCATGGATCAGGTACTTTTCCCAATCCCATTGTAAAATACCMGAATGCCTGTTGCTTGAGTATCACTACAGGTCTGCACTGATGCTGTACCACTAATTGCCACAGTTAACTTCTGAAGGTTCCCTTTGAGGCAACTATTGCTGTTCGTAAGACAAGGAGACCAACAGGACATATCTGTGCTTCCTGATACTTGTRCTGAAGATATTTTATATATTGGTCACTGATTGCTGCAGGAGATCTGAAAARCTGTTGGTTTTAAGTATTAAAGTGTCTGTATTTAGTAGAACTATTCAAGGAGGTAGGAAATTTTCCTTTCCACTTAGCCAAAGACAGCATCAGTGTGTCAGGTTTAGAAATGGAACAGCTGCCTTATTTTACTGTTAAGGGCTGGCATCACTGCTTTGGAAGCAGATATGGTTTTGGAGCTACTTTATTTTCTATATTAAAAAAAAAAAAAAAGAAAAAGTGAAGCAAGCTGAATTTATACATTCTCAGACAGTCACAAGCATAGAGCAAGGCATGGCCAGCACGTACAGTGTAGCAGTAAGAGGTCACAGCTCTTACTGTTGTAACTCAGGTTAATGAAGGAACCTGAGATTTTGCCTTTCTTTCAACACCTTCACAAAAGCATTTTCTGAAAGCGTAGTGTCTTTAAGTTATATGAATTCTTGTATTTATGTAGTTTACACAGGTAAAACGATTTGATCCATAAAATGATCAATATGACCAGCCTACATGAGCCTGAGCATGGCTGAGTGGCTACCTAGACCAGCGAATCAAGTGCTTTACTATAATGAAATTACTATGTAAAGTCTCACTTTATCAGCAAATTTTTGGGTTTAAGATTTTGCCAGGTCAAGAGTGGAAAAGTCATAGTAACTTTTGGGAAATCTTGAAGAACAGCCCATGCCTTCTAGTGATGTATGAGTGTCCCTAACAAGCAAATCTTCGTGAAAAAAATCCAAGTCTTTTTTTTACTGGATGTGCTTATGTGTCTCASCCTTAAAAATTTACAAGAATAACAATGAACAAAAGTATTAAAAAACTATTACAGGAATTTATGGCAGAGTGSAACACTGAAAAGCTGCTTTCTCAGTCAGTAAATGAGAGGATACCAGGACAATCCTCTCACTGGTGGAGTTCYTTCTAAATATATTTACTTACACATAGAGTAAGATACTGAATAAAAGTCTTGCTGACTGGTCACTTTTACATTTTTCTATTGTCATATTTCCACTGTTAAAACCCAGTTAAAGGAATATTGTAGCCATGGTAAACAGGTGGAACTCTCCAAATGCATACAGGCACAGTTAAGGAACTTTGGCCAGAGTATTTATTTTGTTAAAGTATTGTTACTTTATTAATTGTTGGTATGAAACTAACTAAGAATTTTGCTGTGACAACAAGTGCAGTGGAGTTCCAGTCTTCAAAAATGTAGAAAGCTACTTCTGTATGTAATAACACTCCAGTAGGGGCTCTCAGGCAAGAGATTGCTATCAGTCCTTGCCCCCATTTGGGAGAATGTTTCAACTCTTCTCTACCACATCTCCCYGACTTTATAATCTGCAACACTACTAAACCCTCCAGAACAAGCCATGTGGACTCTTGGGAAAGAAAGTTTGTGCATGCTGACTGTTTTTGCTAAGCCCCTGAGAGAAGAACAATGAAACAGAAATCTTGTAAAAGATTTATGATGCCTGGGATTAAGGAAATGTGTGAATGCTCTTGCTTAACTAGTCTGAGATAAGAGAAACATGTGGAACACTTCAGTGCAACATAACTAATGTTTCAGTGCAGGTGCTAAATAAAACAAATACTTATATCAAAGCCCTTGTCCAGACATCAAATAAACAAACAGATTGAACTATAGTTCAGAAGTGAATTAAGGAAACTATTCCRGTGACTATAAACATAATGGAATTTCCAAGGCTGTTATGGGAATATAAGCTGCATTCCCCTGCACAACTGTACCTRAATTAACTTGCTTCACAGGAGCCTTTGGGATGTAGTTTTCACAAGGTAAATGACTGGAGTTGCCCATCACAGCTAATGAGAAGGTGGTTAATTTGTTAATTTCTTAGCTCTGAACCTGTTATGTTTAGATTGTTACTATATTTCAGTCTTTCTGGGAGAACTYGTGAGGGTTGTTTTGAGTTTGTGTCCTGTCTCTTTGATCTTAAAATTACCATAGTAACACTCCATGGCRGAGTATTTTTTTGACTAGGAAGGCCTCAACAGACCATTTGGCTTGATATCAGAAATGACAAGAACCACAGAACATTTTCCTGTGCCTCTTGCACAATATCAACCTAGAAGTAATATTTT
Source organism: Alauda arvensis (assembly GCA_902810485.1). Taxonomy (NCBI): domain Eukaryota; kingdom Metazoa; phylum Chordata; class Aves; order Passeriformes; family Alaudidae; genus Alauda; species Alauda arvensis. The sequence goes on along the minus strand of CADDXX010000091.1, from coordinate 445,162 downwards.
TAGACTGTACACAAGACTGCCCTTTTAATCACAGAGATCTAGAGATYTGACAGTATGATGTAAACATGGAGATACCTGTGGCACTTGCAAACCTATTAACCAGAGATAAAAGCAGCAACTCCTTTCTCACCCTCAGGTCTGCAAACAGACAGAACAGGTTATCATGATTCTTTCTTTTTTTTTTTTTTTGTCCGCTGCTGGTGCTGAGCTATAATAATTTTTGCCACTGCTGTATCAATCAGTCTTTGTTCATTCTAAAAATTACTTATTTCTGATTTTGTATCCTTGTTTTTGAGCCAAAAGATACATCTCTTTGCTGAAGGTAAAAAGAGGTGTAAGTCTACAGGGTAAGTCACCTGAAGAGCAACCGTGGGAGCAGGCAGTTTGACCTGGAGAAAAAGAAGCTCAAGGGTGACCTTATGACTCTCTACAACTGCCTGAAAGAGGTTGTATCCTGGGGGTCAGGCTCTTCTCCCAGTAGCAAGAGACAGGATGAGAGGACACACAGTCTCAACCTGTCCCAGGGGAGGTTCAGGTTGAACAGAGGGAGGAATTTCTTCAAAGAAGGGGTGATTAAGCATTGGAACAGGCTGCCCAAGGCAGYGGTGGAGCCACTGTCTCTGGAAGTGTTTAATAAAAGACAGGATGTAGCACTCAGTGTCTTGGTCTAGGTGACATGGTAGTGTTCAAAGATTGGGCTTCATGATCTCAGAGGTCTCCTCCAAGCTAATTGGTTCTGGGATTGTGGGAYTTTGTATGACACAGATAAATCAGTGAAAAGTAAAAGAAGCTGATTCACCTGTCACAGTAACCCACAAGTGTAAACTTGGTAACAAAAGCAAAGGACTTTCAACAGCCTGAGGTGATGTAGGTTCCTGCACCTCCACATTAGGTCCTTCCTAGCTACCAATTCACTTTAAGCCTTCTCTTTCCGGTACACACAAGCTGCGCTACACCACAACTAAATAATGGAGTTACTTTTGCAAGTCTGAAAAAAAATGATGTGGTGGAGCTGATAAAAAGTTTTCCTGATGTGTTTTTATTAGGCAACAGAATTARTGCTAATTTTAGAAGTTACTGTTTCTAAACTACAGGAGAAAACATTGCTTTTTATAGGATCCTTGCCACTGTTGGCGTCTTCTTATGTGCTGTATCACGTCAATTTACACACAGCTAATTATGAAATTTTACTTCTAAGTAATGTTGAAAAAGATCTTTTTGAAGGAGGAGATATATGAAACAACATAAGAGGTACCATCTGCTTGGATTCTGAAAAGCAGATACATTATTCCTGATCAAAATGCTGCTCATAAACCTTTCCACCATCTGGCTGTTGGAACCACTGCTGGACACAAGTGGTCCACAGAACCATGAACGTTCTTGCTTGATAAAAGCAACAAGAGGTCACAAAAGCACTAAAATTGACATTCTGCAAAAGTATCTGCACTAAAGCACATACCTGAGAAAGAAACAGCTAAAGTTCCTTCACATTCCTAGTCCTTGAAGTTAGAAAGCATATTATTATCTCACGACAGAAGGAAGTTACAGCAGATTCCTCTTTTCAGTTTGTACAGTGAATTTAGAGCTTTGAAGGAACAAGATAGTATTTGATTTTTTAATACCGTGGGAGCCCATCCCTTTGAAAGCTAATCACCTAGTTTTATTTAGTGAGCAAAGAACAATGGCTTTCTGGGCAAAACTGACAAGTTTTATTTCTGGCTGTTCATTTGATACTCCCCCTTTTAAACTGAAAAGTGATATATGATTTCAACTTGTTAACAATGGCTCCCACAATAATGATGTGATGTGTCTGACACAATTTCTGAAGCAYTAACATTTTGGGATTTGTTTTGTAAGGCAGTACCCCAAATTAAAAAATACCTTGTGGTCTTTGGATCTTTAGAGATGATTGGTTTGTATGCAATAGATAGTTTTACTTGCCTTCTTCATGTCTTTATTAGATGTTATTACCAAAAAAAGAGTCTCAAAAAATTTAGAAAAGCTGCGTTCCAAGTAGATTCTAAGAAACCATCTAAAAAACAAAGTCTCGGTTTGGGATGGACACACTGCATTCTGACTGTGGCTGGGAGGCCTGGAAAAAGATCTATTTGCTGTGCTAGACTCATAGAGATTCAGAGCTGCTTCCTCCAAGGAATGAAATACCTATTACATCAAAGCCTGTTATTACAGGTAATTCCTGGCTGCACTATGGTACCATAGAGAAATGCCAGAAAAAGATCTGGGCTCTGGACAGACATTGTCTGATCTCCCTATTGCCTTGCATACGGTGTCATTTTCAGAAAGCCTTTTAACCTTTTTTTGTAATGGCAAATGTTTAAAACATCAGATTTTGCTGGTTTATGTCCTTTCTGTGTACTGCAGTTTCTGATGTTGCAGTTGCAAAGGGCTGGAGGAGGGGGAGTACATCTTTCTGTTCCCCCTAAAACAGATCCTGTTAATTAAGTGTGAAGGCTGCTTTCAGCCTGGAGTCCCCTCTTTCTGGTCTCCTGTTTCCTCTCCCTCGTGTCCCTGTCTTTTCTCCCTCACATTCTTCTCAATCTCTGCTACTCTCACCTGTCCTTCATGGGCAGGCAGCCCATTTCCCAAAGTCCTTTGGATCCAGAGGGTTAATGTACATCTCTTTTGTTTCTGCTGCCAAACAGGGGTTGTTTTTATGTACACACATATTTTTTAAACTGTAAAACTGTAATGTTTATAACTTTTGTATAGATATATATATCTATCAATAAGTATATATATAGCAGAGCTGAGTTAGACACCCAGTCCAAAAGTGATGAGAAGTGGGAAGAGAGAATGATATAATTTCACTGAGTCACCTATTTTTYAGGCTCTCCTACTACTCATTTCTACTCATCTTACACTGAGTTTTTCAGTAGACACAGTCTTTGAAATGAAGACTCTTCTACTGTTCTCTTCCCATCCAAAGACATGGATTAAACTATCTTCARCCACAAAACTTAAAAGGCAAAATCAACAGAATAAGTCTCAGTTGAGATATTGATGGCAGTAAGTCTACTGAAAAATTACTCCTACTATTTGGAAGAAGGCACACAGATTGTGGTCTTACTGAGAAGATGAAGAAAAATGCCATAAGGAAATGAAGTACAGAGGGACTTCCATTAGACTACTCAAGTCCATGTTGAGAATGAAATCTGGAATTGCAACAGGACTTAGTACCACAGAACAGTAMGTGCACTGCCACTCAGGCATCTCTAACCAACACTTCCTCCCTCCCTAAACTCAGACATGCCAAATGTATTTGTAACGTATATGTATTATGAATCTGTTTCTAACAGTGCCTTCAACAGTGTCAACCACCTAAGGAACTGTTTTGAACCCTGTTCCACCCCAAAATTGCAAACTGTCACAAATAAAGACGTGAAGTGAAGCTTCTTGTAGCCAGCAAGACTTGCACTAGCTAGTACCAGAAATRGGTGGTGTAAAGTTCCACCATCAACTCTGGAACAAAATGTGTGCTCAGGTCACCATGGCTTGACCCACCAGAGCTGATACATCCTTGGTTTTGGCMCTGGATCTGCCACCTCCCACTTCTGAACAGGGAAAATTTGTGTGAAGGGCTTGGCACGTCTAGAGCAATYATGTTGTCTTGTATTGTTTCTCCAATTTTGGAAGATTATATTCTCTCTGTGTGGAAGGGGACTTATTTAGGGAAAATATCTCCTTTAGGCCGCAGTAAACTAAAAACCAAATGACTCTGCCTTCCCTTCTCATTCTCATAGCATCCCTAGGAAACAAATTTTCCTTGTTTGACTTTCCATGACTGTTTTCCTAGTTCTACAATAACCCTCTAAATTAGAAGCAATAACCCTCTAAATTAGAAATTGAGTGAGCTGATGAAGCAGCTTTGCATCTGGCAGTTTTATTTGGGCTCCTTTTTTCCCATTAAGCACACATGGCAATTGCACTGAAGAGCTAGTTTTTGGTCTTGATCTTTTTATAAACCTGTCTGACGCATTTCCTGAGGAAGTATTTATGTCAAAAGAGATTTAAACTGTTTCTCTTCTCAAATGCTTTAAGGAGATTTCTTTTCTTAAGCACTTTGCTTTAATGAAAGATAAATTGTAATCCCAATTAACTGCAAGAGTGAAAGTGACCCTGACAAAGCACGTTCTTAAGTACTTGTTTGAATTGGAGCCAAATAATCAATAATTGCTGTCAGGAATCTCTCAAAAATGAATCATTCTGTTACCAAATCATTTATGTTAATTAATTTGTATTGAAAGTTTCATGGTAGTACCTACATTATGACAGTACAACATATCATGGTAATGGCTGTTTGCGCTTACCCATGTGATTATAAAAAAGAAGCAAAGACATGTAAGAATAATCAATCCTTAGGTTTCAGTAATCATTAAAGGTAGAAAAAAGGGAGGAGAAAACAGCACCAAAAGAAAGCACTAAAAATCTACTCTCAGTAAACAGTTGTTTTTTTTTTCCCTACATTTGTCAAACACCTAAAAATCAGCTGAAGGATACATTATCCACTCACAGGAACAGGGAGAGTATTGCTTAAATTAGTTTTAGGATCAAAATAAATGAATCTGAATTTGATGTGATACTTTGGCTCTTTATTACCTGTAGTCTATGCATAAAATCTGTCAAAAGCAATTTAAATTGAATTTTGTGATAAAATTAATGACATTCTATTATGTAGCTTTTGTATAGTCTATCAAGCACTTGCCAAACCCCACGAACAGTTCAGTGAGGAATAMTTACTTAGTTTTTATTTTTGATAAAGGAAAGTTCTCATCCTTTCCTGGTCAAACAGAACCCTAAATATGTAAATAAGCACTGACAAATGATACTGGTGTTTTTCCCAYACAAAGCCCAGCAAAAATGAATGTGAAGTTACCAGGCCAGCTCCTCAGTGTTCTTTGAGTCCCTGTGTCTCCAGGACTCCAAATTCCTTTTTGAAAACAGTATTAGACTGATGAGCTTCCTTGATGGAGTCTGAGATTTCCCTGATCTTCCTCCATGGGGTCTATCTGCAGTCTTCCTAATTTAATTTCTTTAGTAGGCTAAAGCAACTGCATGGTGAAACTTTTTCATGCATTAAGGATTTTCTAAGAAAAATCTAGAAATAATTTTATTAGGTACAATACATTAGTTAAAAACATATTTCTCCTGACTGGGAACAGAGGTCATGTGAGTAATTTCTTAGCCTATTATGTCAGAGGAATTTCTCAGGATAATACAATTACAGATTTGTATCAACAATACAAATACAAGTTCATCACGATCTATGCAGTTTATCTTCTGGTTTMTGAAGGCAAAAGAAGGAAGTCCTTTTCTATTTGCTCTACATACATCTATTGCTACCAAGTGGAGAAAAAGCAGAGCTCCCACTGTGGACAGACAACTCTGAGTGACTGCACTTACACAAGCAGTTTCAGTAGAGGACATGAGCCATAAACTGCTGCTGCACTCACATGCTGGTGTTCCGAAGCAGCTCCAAGCTCTGTGGGAATGTGTGACAGGTGTGTGTGCAGCTCAAGAAAATGGTGCAAAATACTTGCCCTYTTCAGGTAATTTTGCTTCCTTTTTCATAGCTGGAAGGAAAAAAGGAAAAAAATGTGGGATTTAAGACACAGAATGTACATTGTGGCACTTTGAGCCACATCATCTGTAATGAAAACAGAGCAAAGCCTTTGACTACAGTGACACAGACAGACACCGAAATAAAAAAACAAAAGGGCCTAGTGCAGCCAGAGACATGGTCTGAAATTGTGCCAAAGATTTCAGGCTCGCAAACTAGCAAAGGAGCCAGATAAATCAGAATGGATGTAACAGGCCTCATCTATTGCAGCACAGCTTAGCCTCTTTACTGTGTCATTGTCATCAATACACATATATATTTAGTTGCAGGAAGAAGAGTGTCTCACTAAKAAAGCAGAACCTTCAAGAGGAAAACAAAAGAATGACAGAAGAAGTGTAGCAATAATTACATACTGTGTAATAGTAATATAACTATTCAAAGGAAGGGAAAAATGTTTTATATGCTGAAAGAAGAAAAGGTTTGGCATTATTTTATAAAACAATTCAGTTTCCTGGTTTTGATTTACATTTACTTGTAACAGCTGCTTACAGGTCAGGTAACATTAGCATTCAAAGGCCAGTCCTAATAAGATAAATCCTGCAGTTAATATTGGTGTTAATTCTATTTCATGCTTTTGGGCTCAAGTGCATAGAGAATTATTTAAAACGGAAATGCCTTGAAAGCACACTCTACAATATGCACAAACACTCACAATCTGCCATTAAAGCAAAACCCCAAAATATATTTCTACTCACAAAAAATGTACAGTATGTACATATAAAACTCCATCAAAGACAAGCCTAGTCCTTACTCGTGCAGAAAGTCTGGGCACAGCTGAGACATTTTATCTCAGCATTGTGGGAAATGTGTCATACACACAACCCTTGTGCAGGATCTGTGAACATCTGCTGGTTTCTCAGTGCAGGGCAGGAGCTAGCTGGATMTGCCCAAGGCGCTGTGCCAGGCTAAGTGTGAATTTTCACATGTATCTCCTCTTCTTCATCTCCACAAAACTGAGAGAAAGCAACCAGGGCACAAGGTGGAACAAGGTACCCTCCTCGAAACAGGTTTGAAAGCTTTTGAGGTGCTTAGAAAATAAGGTAACCAAAACCCTCAGGTAACTGAGGGCATGTGTTCATTGCAGGTTAGAGCATGGTGCCAGCAGCAACAATGAAATACAGGCCAGGTCTAGAGGTTGGAAGCCTGAGCCAAGCAGCTTTGAGGCCACTGTGGTGCAGTGCTCCTGCCACCTCTTACAGCAGTAGGGTTGGGCTGTGACCTTCCTGTTAAAAATTCTCCATTTGGCTTTGAAGAATCAAACCTAATCTGAACTGAACTCTCTACAGTCATTAACGGGTTATTTCAGCAGGGAAGAACATAAATGGAGTTTAAGATTACTTTGTTAACAGTTTTACAGTAAAAATGGACAAAAATCACTACAATGTACAATAGGATATATATAATGAATAATGCTTTCTTCCAAAATCAGACCTGTTGTGTTAAGAAGACTATTGGTCGTTAGCAAGATAAACAGATTTGACAGACACTTAATGTAGAGAAAACTTTCAAATCCTGGCAGATAATAGTGCAAATATGTAATACTTTGGAGCTTTATTTTCCAGTTGTGAGATTAAAGTAATTTACATGGACTTCAGCTACATTTTTGCAGCTGGAAGTGGGAACTGAGGATCCATCTAACTGTGACAAAGAGGATAACACATGTGCCCCACTAAAAGCATTTCAGTGGTCTTTCAAGCATTTTTCTTTATGCCACACTGCCAGAGTTAAACTAATGGCTTTACACAACAGAAAAGCCATTACAAATGCAGCAAACTCTGACCCTTTTTGTTTTTCTTGTCATTCARCAATGATTGCACTCCCAAAGYGAAGCCAGTTATTTTTTACCTGAGGTCACCAATATTTTTTAWAAAACGCTTTTATGACTGTCTTGCAAGACAGACTGTGTGGAGTTCAGTTTTGATCWAACACCAAGTTTGCACTCATACGATCACAGTGACATTGGCAGAATGAGGCCTGCTTYACACTTCCAGAGATGAAATGAGTGCCTCAGTCTCCTTTGCTAATTGAATGTGAGGATGACAGGGTAATTCCTGTGTAGAAGAGGATACCTGTTCACAGGGTGTCCCTTTGCTCTTTCTGTCTTGGTGAATTTCCACTCATGACCTGCAAGCTTTGGCGGGAATCCATGGACTTTTTCTCAGAGACTTTCRGGGTTAGAAGAAGCAAATCTATTTCCAGTGGGCTTGAATGTGCTGACACAAGTTAACCGGAAAACGTTAAAACTGACTCAGAAAGAGGTGTTCTTGTAGCTGTCCCAGTGGACTCGGTGAGAAGAACAGGCTGATGCCCAGGCTCCTCACCCCAGATGAGAGCAGCAGAGCTGGCCTCAGAAACCGTGCGGTCGGCCGGGCACCATGCATGGGTATTTCCGCAGGCACGATGGAGGGCTATTTGGTTATTTCCGCAGGCACGATGGAACGATATTTATTTATTTCCGCAGGCACGATGGAGGATATTTATTTATTTCCGCAGGCCCCGTGCCGAGAAGCGCGGGCCAGCTCCCGCCAGGCCGCGGGCCGGCAGCGGCGCGGGCCGCAGCGACATCTTGTGGCCGCGCCGGGGAGCGCGCCGGGGAGCGCGCCGGGGAGCGCGCCGGGGAGCGCGCCGGGGAGCGCGCCGGGGAGCGGCCCCGCGTCACCGTGCCGGCAGCGGCTGCTCCTGATGGATGGATGGTGGCTCGGCAAACACGCTCCGCGTCATCCGGCGGCGAGGAGCTGTGCCGCGGACATGTTTGGTGGGTTTGCAAGCTGAGCTGTTTCTGCAAAAGCTTGTACCTGGGAGGATCTCAGGATCAGTGTTCTGTGTTTGCAGTGACTACAAAAACCAGGTGTTGGAACAGAAACTTTTTTGAACAATCTTCCGGGTGCAATCAGTTCTGGTRATTGGAAGATTATTTGTTTATTAAGGAAAACTTGCATGAGAAAATACATGCTTTCGCATTCACAARCATCCTCCTTTCTGAATTCCCATTTTCCTGTTGTTTATATGAAACTTCAAGACCCATTCATGACTTCCCTGCCAGAAAGGAGTATGCTAATTTCAAGGGAAAAATAAAAGGCCCGAACATATACCCCATATGTGAATTTGGCATTTTCTGAAGCTCCATAAGGTTTATGTTCGTTTTCCTTTTCTTCAGTACCATGCAAACTGGAAGAATTGACAGGGCTAAAAAAATTTCTTTGATTCTTCCATGAAGTTCACATGAAATAGGCTAGAATGTCCCATCAAAACTCTGTGATTTAAAGCTTTTGACTTGATGTTTCAAACAATGGCAAGCTTATTAGTTTTGCTTGGTGTACTTTGCAGTTTGTTGTATAAATATGGACTACCATCTAAAGGAACAGAACTCACATCAACTTTTCAACCTGGATCCAGGCCTGACTGATACCTTTGGCATGGTTACAAAGCAACTAAAAGCCATGAATCAATTTTTAGAAAATACTGGAAGTCAAGTTTAGGATTTTCTTTTTTCCTCACTAAAGAGACTGAGAAAGAAATGTTCAAGACTTGCAGGATAATTGGCCAAGGACACYGAGTGGTACTCTCTGATGGAACTCAGAAGTTAACCTTATTCTCCTGAAATCAGTTGCATTAGAATGCCCATGCAGATAATGAAATGTGATTGCATAAGTTGCAGTTCTCAAGGACACACTTTCTTCAAAGTACTGGAGAGGGCAGCAAGCTTCTTTACCCTGGAGCT
>CADDXX010000091.1:422474-435030 GCA_902810485.1 Alauda arvensis | reverse complement strand
AATCAGGCAAACAGCTTGTCACATTTTTTTAAAAAATCAGAAAGGCAAGAGATGCATTAGGGATGCAAGCCAAGAACAGCTCAGAAAGTATCATTCCTAAATACACTCCTCTTCTCTTGTTTCAATTATCTAGAAATCAGAGACAWGCAACAAAGAACAGGAAAAGGAACCTTCTATCTGTGAGAGAGCCCCAAGTGACATAYGAGTCAAAATTAACAGAGAACRCAGTTTTACAGAATATTTGCTAGAACAGTGCAGTGAGCTGATTTGAAACATATTCTTTTTTACATGTGAAATATTTGTCCTAGGGAACAGACATAAGTGTTGAGCTTGGGCTTTGCAGCAGTGGCTTCATCATAGTGAATTTAATTCTTCAAAGAGTTTAAGAATCCTTGTGCTAGGAAGTGAGTGTTTAGCTTAAACTGTGGGTAACTTCTCCCTCTTGTCTATAAAAATTGACATTTGCTATAGATACCAACTGAACATGTTACTAGTTTTCTTTTATTAGTTTTTCTTGGCAGATTAATTTACCAAACTTATCTTATAGGCTGTTATGAAGACATAAAATGATATGTAGCAAAAACCTTTCAAAACAAGTGGGAGATTGAATTGGCTTGTCTCTGCCTCTGTATAATCTCAGTGCTTGGTGTTCATTACCATATCCAGGAGAYTGTTTGATGTGGAAGATACAGTGTMTGTTGTCTGAACTTTASTGCTGGGATGGAAACAAGCTCAGGCTGTGAAATCATTCACACAGTTCCTCATGGTGCCATGTAGGGGGTATGTGCTGAAATAAAGCTGAGGATTTSGGTCTAAACCACAAAAACTGAAACCTCAGTTACCACAGCAGGGCTGCATAATGAGACATGGATCCAGTCACAGGACTGACTTTGTCATATAATTTTCCATGTATTTCAGGGTGACAAAAAAATCAGTTAGAAACTTGCAAAATGTAATTCAGAATTCCAGAGTTTTCACCTGTAATATACCCATGTAGAGTATATTACAGTGAGAGAAGTGCTTGAAAAAATTCTTTTAAGTGTTTCAAAGCTACTTTAGACCCATTAACAACAGAAATATTCTTGAAGTAGAGACACTTTCATGAAAGCACATGTTAAGTTCTAGGCAGTAATTTGTTGAAATACATTTTCCAGAATATTTTAACAGTTTGATCATAACCATTTATAATATGATCACAAATCATACCTTTTTTTTGAAGTAATCAGATTCACTTCTATTACAAAGTCACATATAGGATGGCTGGAGAGAGTTGCTCTTGCTGCTCTGTAACTTCTAAGTAGAACACTTTGCTGTTCCTTTATTTCTGTAGCATGCTATGTATTTATAATATTATTACTACTGCATGTAATATGTCTATGCATGTTTTTATATACACACTTAAAATATCAGTTTTTGAATACAATGTTTCAATATCATGTATATTGTTTTAATATCATGTATATTGTAAGACTGTATGCATACATATACATTTTTTATTTTTTTAATATCGTTGTCTCATAAACTTTGGAGACATGACTTTTGGTGGAATGCATCATTATTTATGTAAAGACTCTTTATTTGGACTTAATTGTTGCTCCAAAGTCAAAACATCAGTGAATATTGGATGCCCCAAGTTAGTTTTCCCGCACTGCAAACACCTAAGAACATGGATACTAGGAAAGAGAGTGGGAGGTAGATTTTTTACAGGAAAGAAGAGGGGRAAAAGGTATCTGACTTCCAGCATCTCTCTTCAGAAAAATTGAAAGTATCATCCAAAGCAAATGGATGCTGAAAGACCCTTTGGACATTTGCCTTGTTTATACCTGCTGCCAGCTGCTGACCTTGTAGGAAAAGCTTTTACCTTGTAGGAGCCTTTTTTCTCCCATGACACAAGAGTTCATTATTCAAGAGACAGCTGGGTATACAAACTCATTAAATTCCCAGATGTTTAGAAAATGATTCATTTCTGCACCAGTGTCAGGACCAGAACAACTCCAAAATGGGGAAAGCTTGGAAGCTGCCATCATTGGCTCAGGATTTTAAGATCTACGTATTTTTGCTCAATCTGTTAAAGCAGCTGGGGAAGCTCGGATCATGTATGCAAGTTCTGACACCTTCTAGTTCCTTCTATTTCCTTCTAGTTGGCATTTATGTTCCTCCTCTTCCCACCATTCMTAGTCTCTATTAGTAAACAGTGCCAATGTGAATGTGTTTTACACGCCCTTTTCCACAGAAAATACCTTCCTTTTCCTTGTCTTAAGAGCCCTACACAGGATCCTCCCCAGGATGCTCAGGACAGGCCCACTGAATTGCAGTAATCAAGGCAATTGATTTCGGAAGGCAAAGGCAAACAAGGCAAAGATTCTGGAAGACCTTCTACACAAAGGCTCCATTGACTTCTACACAAAGGCCCATTTTAGGTGAGAAGTAATGCTRTGAGTGCAACCTTTCTGCAGTCTTATTTCCATGACCTGCTGAATTGAAGAGCAGGTGAGCTGCTGCCTGAGGCTGGGGRCTGATGAAYAGTGCAGACACARCTCTGCMTTCAAGTACCCGAGGTGTGGTCAGCCTGAACCATTGCTGCAGGACCAGCTCATCTCTTCACCTAGCCCAGACACAGTCTTCTATCCAGGCATCTTCCTAGAAGGCATCATGGAAGCCTGCTGCCTCATCTATCAAGTTTACCAGCACAAAACAGCACCAAACCAGAAATCAAAATTTGGCCCTGTGTTGKAGAAGTCTGTTCTCTAGGGCAGGCAATGACCATTCTGAGTTTCTTCATCGCATTCATGCCAACAGCAGATCTGAATGCTGCTTGAGCACCTTTGTGGCTAAATGAGACTGATGGAGCTAAATGAAGAAGCAGCTTGCTCCTTCCATTTGTGCAAGAGAGAATGCACTGATGGACAACTCACTGGTCTCATTCCTGCTGGACAGTCAAAGTCCCTTTTAACTGATGGCAGATGTATAAAAATATCACTGGGGATGTTACACAGGTTGGCAGTGAATGGAAGGTTCCGGTAGCTGAAGATAAGGAATCACAATGGTCTTCTGCTTTTGCAGTTGTCCAGTATCTTCTTATTTGCAAAACCCCATGGGCTTCTTCACACAGAGCTTTATAAGGGAGCTGAAAACAAATAGTCCCTAGATAGTATCTAGGAKGGTCTTAGGAAGAATAAAAAGTAGGAAGAAAAATGACCTAGTATCAGAGATTTGAATATGGTCTGAAGGATGTTAGAAGAATCCAGGTGACAAATGGCATAGCTAGCAATGGGTGTTCCTTGGATGCATTTTCACTCTCCAAAATCTGGGCAAGTGCTCTGGAAGTCAGGAGAATGAGCTAACATGAGACTCATACTCTCTTACGGTCTGGACAGGAAATGTTCTTGCAGTGTTTTGGCTTCATTCACTGTGCCCAGATGACAAGCAACAGTGTGTGAAAATGAAAAGTGAGTAGAGGTGGATATAAACAGGTTGATGAATAACAGCATTTTGTACCTTGAGAGGGTTTTGTATCTTAAATGGAATCTTTGCTCACGTTCAGAGGGAGGAATGTGAAAAAAACTCAYTTTGAATTGTTCCCACATTGTTGGCTTGTATTCACCTGCCCCTGCTAGGCTGGAACTTTGAGCAAAATCCTCTGAGAAGAGAGACCTCTTTAAGAATGGGGAAGCCCTCTGAAAGCACGCACATGTGCCAAGGAAGGAAATAACACTGAATGCGATGTCCTGACAATTACTCCTGTGGTCAGCCTGCACTTTGAAATACTTTCCTACATAAATTCCTAATCGGAAACTTCATCAGTTTGAATGGATAAGMTTCAGAAGTAGGAAAGCTTGATATYTATGGTAGAATACCATGACTTTCCAGCATGGAAAACATAAAAGAAATTCGAGAGAGTAAGTTTTCTCTTCCCTCTTGGACCCCTATGTAAAGATTTCAAGCTTAAAGTAATCTTCCCAGCATTAGTCACTGGGAATTAATATGTCCTCCCCAGCTGTTACTTGTAGAGGCCAGGCCAGACTGTAAAAACTAAATAGACTTCAGTGGAATGCCTAAAATTAATTTTCTCACTCAGACACTTTCATCTCACTCATTTCATTGTGTTTACAGGCTGGCAGGTTTCCTGAGGGCAGCCATGATTTAGATTTACAGTTCCCGGGCCAGTCTGATTCTGAAGAAAAGTTACAACACCTGTAACGTAATACTGTTTCCAAAAGGAGTGAAAAATGTTGTAGTCTGAAAAGGAAGCCTCTAAACTCCAATAATCACAGTATATCACATATCTCTGTACCCCATTGCAGCAGCTGAGGTTGCCATTACTTCAAACCAGTTTCAGTTCCCTTTCCCTTGCTTCCACCCWCTTGTTTATAAAGAAACCAAACTTGCCTCTTAATGCTGGAGACTTTCTCCTGTCCAGGTTAGGCTGGGAAAACACTGGGATTTTGGGGAGGGAAGGAAAGCAACTGTGATGGTGCAGTGCGTCTTCCTGACTATTTGAAATAAACTGGACATCCTTGCCGTGTCCTGCCAAGCACTGGACAGCTAGATTTTCACTCTTCAACGTTTATGGACTCCCATATATGTGCTGATGACTATCAAGACTTCACCAAGAACAATGTAAAATTAAAACTTCAGAAGAGTAGGAGATCAGAAACAACACCGAGGATTGTTTTTATAGGTAACACCAAGAGGACAGAAGTTTTAAAGAAAAAAACAGAGACTAAGGAAAAAGACAAACACCCCATTTTCCTCTGAGTAGATTGTTCTTACATTATATTTAGAAACTGCTCACAGTGATTACTGWTATTCCCCCCATACACATTAATTTGAATGCGATCCTTTTGAGGTATGATATGAGCTTTTACCTCCCTTCTTTTCAGTTTTCCATATGCCTCTAATTCTTGTTACTAGACTATTGGAAAGCAGGATGGTTTACGCGTGGAAAAGGCTTTTATTATGAGATTGATCACAATAAATGTAGAGATTGTGTTGCATACCTCTTTTGTGTGAATCAGAGGTGTAAATAAATTTGTACTTTCTTATTTGTAAATAAGAAAAAGAAGCAGGCCCTAAAATTCTGAATAACCACCTGGAATTAAATACTGATATATATATATTTGTATGGAGATATTCTCTCTCCATCAATGGCAAAGAACTTTTCAGCTTTCTAAGAAGAAATTCAGTAATAAAAATCCAAGCTCCTGATGATAGAAACAGAAATAACTGTATCATAGAAATAGTTTGAAACTCACATATTATATTCTTCCAGACTGCTCTCCCTACTTACTGTATCCTTACTGAGTGCTCAAGAATCACTTAAGATGTGTAAGGTTTCTAAATTAAAAGCCATTTAACTTTTATTGGAGAAAAGATCTGCTTCCAAAAGAAGCAAGTCAACAGCTTACTTTGATCCTCCACCCATACCGTTTTTCTGAGTAATCCCCAAACTAGCTTTATATCAAGCTTTAAACTCATTTAGATCAGATTTGGACCTGAAACTACCCTGTGAAGGAACATCTGGATCACTGTTCTTCAGACCAAGGGAAAAAGGGGTAGACAGCTGGGTCACGAATGACTTCACCCACTGCAAGGCSTGGGGATCTTGGGCCAAGCCTAGACCTCTGCTTCTTCATAGCTGGTTCTTCTTGGCAGCTGCAGCTGATGCCAAGGGAACTTTTAGGCTGCTCTTGCCTGTGAGCTGGCAAACTCTGTCACCTCAATCTGTTTCTAATGCAGGGCTGATAGATTTAACCACTGCCTCTGTTTTCTGTGAACAATGTCATTTAAACACTGGCTTTGGTGTCCATTATGCTTTCAAGAAATGTAGCCCTGCTTTGAGTGGAAGGTTCAGCCTGCTGACCTCCTGGAGTCTCTTCCAGCCTGAATTACCCTGTCACTTCTAAGTTTTGGTGATGACAGGCTTTGGCTCCTTCTGATGCAAGAAGCCAAGGTCAGTCTGGAAAATGCCCAGATTCTCTGCCGGTGTAACATGTATCTATGCATGAGACAATGACAAAATCATGTTGCATGCCCCTTATGTTTACTGCAAAATACTGGACAAAACTTTTGCGAATGTGAGCTGTAACACACAAAATTTGAAGACACAAAAATTGCCATGGCACTGCTCCCATGACTTCTTCATCCTGTGGCACACACAGTGCTGGCATGTCTTCTCTGTCTCTGCACCCTCAACAAGCACCCCATGTATGAGGAACCCCACATCAGGGAARAATCAGGTGCTCCTGAAGATTTGGTCATGCCACCATTCACCAAATATTCAAACCAAACATGTGGTTTCTGGAGTGGTCTTGCCCCATTTCAGAGCAGGAAGTTCATGGAGATGTGAGGCAGATCAGAAGTGACAGTGCAAACAAAGGCAGCRTGAACCTCAAAAATTAAAGCTTCAAAGGAAATCCCAAATACACAAATCTGATTTGTTTCTGTATTTATGGGTTTGGGGATTTGCTTTAGGAGGAAATCAGCAAGATGGCACCCCAACGACATGAGGGGTAGTATCAGTCTGGCCTGCCTTTGTTCTGTTTCATTTAGAACATGCTTGCACACGCGGAGCATTTGGGCTTGGAAATATRATTCCCTTTTTCTACCTTAGGGATCCACAAAACCTGAAATACCCTCTCCTGGGGTACAAAAGAATGAGATGGATAATATTCTAGAGCCTTCAGTGAAATATAATCCTTATTATCCCTACAGTAAAGAGAATAACCCTGAAACTCAAACAGAGAAGGCTTGGAATAGACAATGATTTTTCAGCTGACCTTTTATTTCAATAAATTATTTTATTTTGTATATCAACACAAGTACAATGTTAAAAAAGTTAATGCTATTGAAAGTGATTAACAAGCACATCTGACTTAACATTATGTAAACATAATAAAAGTTGGACTAAGAACAATACCTGCTTTAATCTGTTCTGTTTAATAAGCATCTCTAAAGATTTCATCCCAAAACCCCGCGGTTTTTACAACTGCCTATTTGGGARGACAGTGCCTGGGAGCCTATGCAGCATTACTCCCTAGTGTTACTCTGTTTTCAATATTSTGTGCTTACATGCTGTCAAATGGTATTGCTGGGGAATTGCAAGCAAGCACTGGTAGGCTGTCATTCTGCAGCTTYCATGGAGTTTGTCCTGCACGTGGGAGACCTGCAGTAGGGTTAAAAGTGAAGTGCCCCCAAAAAGCAGGGTATGATCAATTCTATTTTGGCTCTTTAGTTGCCAATAAAGTCAAGCCCAGGTAAATTGACCATACATAGTTTCTCTACATTCCCAGGCCATMGTTTTGGCTGCCATCACTAAGGGTATCCCAGATAGGAAGTGGAGAATCAGCAGCTGTAGACCTAACTGTGACATTCATAAGCCCCTCGGGGCACTGATTGCTCTTGAAAATTACAGAATGACTGCTGTGGGTAAACCTCTGGAAGTTACCTGGTCCAAACCCTCTGCTCAAGCAGAGCCATCTACAGCCAGTTACCCAGGACCCTGGACAAGTGGATTTCAAACATCTCCAAGGAGAAGACTGCACAAGATGCCTGGACAGCCCTGTGCCATTGCTGGGTGAACCTCATATTAAAAATATGTTTCCTGATGTTCAGGATGTTCAGAGGGAACCTCCAGTTTGTAYTCATTGTCCCTTCTCTTGTCACTGGGCACCAATGGAAAGAGTCTGCTTTCCTCTTGTKTGCTACCATTGAGTGTCCAAAGTTGGACTTGGCTGGAGAGAAATGAGCATGGCCCCATCATGGTGGGTGAGAACTGCCCTTCCAAGGAAGTTTCTTGCTTAGGCTTAACTAGCAGGAAATTTTTTTTAAATGCATCTATTCACTACATAGCTTGAAGAGASTATGTCCAAACTTCCTAACAGTTATATCCACCTTTCTGACAGAATCAGGATTAGCCAGCTCTATTAAGAGCTGTATTCTTACAGCTCTGTTCCAAGAGAGCTGTAAGAATACAGTTGATGTTTGCAAGGTCTGTGTTTTTACATTTACCTTACCTTAGAGACAGAAGATGACAGGATTTTCCCAGTCTGCATATCTGCTTCGAGGTGGATGTGACCTGGGGCAGGAGTCCACACTCATGCTGAGTTGCAATGATGGTTTTAGCACCTCCTTATGACATGATTTTYGTCAAGCATTGGAACAGGCTGCCCAGACTTAAGTCACTATCCACAGAGGTATTTAAAAGCTATGGCACTCAGGGAGGGACATGGTTGAGAGGTGGACTTAGCCATGCTAGGTTAACAACYGACTTTGGTCTGAGAGGTCTCTTCCATCTAAATGATTCTATGATTCTATGAGTGTCTTTCCAAGGACTCAGATGCCAACATATTGTGCCAAAACAGTCCCCTGCAATAATATTCTGTCACCTTCTGTGGCGGTGTTAGGTGGGTTGATCCCAGCAGCCAAGCCCCCACSCAGTTGCTTGCTCAGTTCTCTCCAGGGCATGAGGGAAGATGACTGGAAAGGCAAAAGGGGGAAAAACTCYTGATGGATTGAAAAACCCAAAATAATGTTAACAAATTCAAAAGGCTTTGATTGCTTTGATAGTTTTGTCCAGTAGCTAAAAATCAGCAAAAAAAGAGTCATCCTTATAATTTTAAGATTTCTGGCTTTATCCTTTAACAGACACTAATTCCTTCTGTGACTTTTTCTGCTGAAATAAAAGGCTTTTGAAAGCCCAGTGTTTTATTTCCATGGAGGTATTAGTAGACTACAATTAAGATTTTTCCTCAGGCTTTCTGTTTCTCTGTAACTTAAAACCATTAAAGACCTTAAGAAGAGATCTTTGATTCTTGCTGTAAGATACTTCTTCCACCCCATCAGATCATTTTATGGCTCTTTTCTGTACCCTTTCCATGTCTATAGTTTGTGTGCATGCCTGAGTGTTGAGTGTGTGACCTTCAAAACTGTCCAGATATCCAGTATCCAGCTCATTGATGTTATGGTCAGAGGGAAATTCATACTTTCAGCTGTTTCCCACTTTTCTTTTTTATCCATTCAAGAACTATAATAATCTGATTTGTCTCTACATAAGCAGAATAATTCCTGTTGAGCTGAGACTCCTACTTACCACACTGCCACCCACACYGCAGCCCATGCATTTATAGGCATGGCTTTCAGGACTTCCTTTTATGACCATGGCCATGTACTAAGTAGTCACATAGGAACCTATGTCAAATTCTCCAAACAATCAGGTTGCCTAAGCAAATATGYATATGTATTTTTCTGTGTATACACTAGCCTCATTTATATTATTTGTCTGTATTRTGAATTTATATATTTTATATATATGTGCCACTATACCAAAGACTCCTCATGGTTATTTGCCACCTTGTCAGCTTGTGTCATCCACAACTGTTATGAGCTCCTGTGCTTCCAGACCTTCACCCTGATCATCTGTCAGAGGCAGCTCTTCATAGGAGTTAAGGACCTATGGAAGAGCTGGGCTGTCATAACACGTAACAGAGAGATGAAGTGGCAGGAGGTGACAAAGTCCTCATTTTTAATAGAAATGGAATTCTATTGTACTGTAACTCGGAATTTTTCAAACATGCAGRCTTAGCTATTTTAAAGTCAAAAAGCTTAACAGAAGAGGAACTCATACACTGAAGCTCTTAYACATTATCTCTTTCATCATTTGTCTAAGTTGTAGTTATAAAAGGATATAAATGGACRTATTATAAATGTTTAATTCCCCATGGTTTGTTCAAAAGAGTTCCATGAAGCCATCTCCTTGCCATAGTACTTCCCTGCCTTATTTTCTCACCCATTCTTCAGTCTTTGCATCTAGCATCAAGATTTCATCTTCACCTTCCAGAGGTTGCAAAAATATACTATGTCCTTCATTTTGCTGGTGCCCCCCAATCCTTTGCTAGCTGGATCTGGATCTTGTACCTGCAGACCTGCAAGCATTTTTGCTTGAACAGCTCCTCAAGCTCAGACCCATGTAAACATTTTAATACAGGGTCCAGCCCCGGTAGGGGACAGAGCCTTACATTGGTATGAAAGCACCTCAGAAGAACTTTCATGAAATGCCTGTTTCTGAAATGAGGCTTCTTCTTTGAGAAGGAAGCAGGTTAGACAGGAAAACAAAAAACTTTTTGACAYTTCTAGGTTGATGGCATAACAGCTTATTGAGAGAGGTAGGCATATATGCCACGGTGTTACTCCCCTTTGCCAAAGGCTAGAAGTGGAAACAATTATGCTTACTTTGGCAAAGCACTTTATGATGATGTGAGACAAAGGAATGTCACACAAGAGTTGGAGTGYAGGTATCAATACTGAGCACTCACCCACTGTACTCCCTGTCTGTTGAATGGCTGCAGTTGCTTGCCTTGCTGCAATAGCTAAACCCCTTTCTGATTGTTTAGCTCAGTTTGGTTTGCTTCCTCTCTCACACAAACACATAAACTTTGTACACACCCAACMTAATGTAGGCAAAAAATTTTAATGAGCCTAGTGAGAATTTTTCGTGGATGTAAAATGACTAAGGATTCCTGTACTGTGTCTCTTMGAGTTGTTTGCTTGCTCATCCTGTGTGGTGTGATTGTGCTGCTCTATAACCTCTCTGGTTCAATTTGGCTGGAAAAAACAAGTCTATTCTGTCATTTATTAACTGGCTGGAGGGCATTCTGGAGAGTTTAAAATAAAATAAATTTTCAACTATAAAATAAGTTTTAGAATAAATTTTAAACTATAAAACTTGAACAACTAAGCCTGTGGTTTGAAGGCATTAAATTGGAACTCCAGGGGATGCACCAGCTTGTGTAATGGCTGCTGAAATACTGCTTTGGGAAACATGTCAGGTCATGCAGGCAGTTGCACTGTAGTTGAAAGTGATGAAAACTAGTAGTACAGCATTTACATTATTTAATATTGGGGCAGTATTAGTGTTACTATGCTCCTTTGGGGATATGAAGCTGCAGTGGGGCAATGAAGCACTAACCAAACAAGCGAATACATTTTCTWGTTCTATCATTCATTTAGACCAAGAGATCATGGTAACACTTTCTGTGATGCTGAGAGATTGTGATTACCTTCTCTGTGGTGCTGTTAGTGAACTGATTTTCAGGACAGCAAAACATATGCTTATTATCTGGTTAATAACTTATTGAATATGTGACTTGTAAAGCTTTAACACCATGCCTTAAAAGACTTGGTAAATTGAAAATGCTGTTTAATTTTGGAGCTCAGTGCTCTAGTTTGACTATTCAATGGAAGCATTAACTAAAAGACCTTAATGGAAAGAAGATAAAATATGACCCAAGTTCCTTRGCATATAGGACCCCTAAAGCTGGTCATTAGAGGTAAGGGTGTGTTAAACCACAAAATAGGGAGGGATGAGGAGAAGGTGTTTCTGTATACACTGGGGGGAAAAGGATTGAATAAAGTAATTGTCAGATGTGGCTCCTGTAGTCATCATTAGCTAYAGAAGCAGAAAAGACACAGATCTAAAACTCTCCAGGACATGACAGCCTTTAAGGACATTAGAKGTACTGATTAGTCAGAATCACAGGCAAGTGGCAGCAGGGCAGAACCAAGGAAAATTTTTATCATTAAATGCCATCTTAACAATGTGTTTGCTATTTGATCTTTTGGTAAATTTTTTCCATCACTGTCAAACGGCAGCTTTTAAGTGTTCCCTTATTTGCAAAGCTTAAACAGTTTTAGGGCTGAAAGATCAGACACAAGGCACTCCATTCCTTGGGGAATGTATACCTCACAAACCCCAGCTGGAGACCATTGTCATAGTCAMCAGCACATCCTAGCTCTCCAAGGGCTAGAGGAAGCACGTAGATGGAAATRGAAATGTTTCTGCCTAAAGAGCTTTTTATGCTGATCAGAAGATGTTATGATTCAAGATAATGGATTAAATGTCAATGCCTCAGGAAACAGACTGTGATGAGTGAAACACCAAAGGCTGCTGTCACATAAGCCACGACCTGCTCACATGAACAGTCACATTGCAATTAGCTCTATTGCACAGGGAGGCATGGGGAAGTATGGATACATATGCTAAGGAATGCCCTATGTTCTTAAGACACAAATTCCCCTTTTATTTCTTCCMCTGAGTCTGCAGAGGACTGTGGCCTGTAAAAGAGTACATTGTTCAATTGTTCAGGTGCTTTAAGTTTCTATTAAATTTTCTGCTCTTTACCCTTCTAATAGTCCCAGGCCTCAATTTTGATGCTGTGGAGTCAATGTGTACATAGTCTAACCTAAAATGTTTAAGAGTGTCTAAAGTGTGAGGCTAAACATCTTCCAACAAGGTATAAAATAGATGGGTAAGTGTGATAGTGCTGCAGAGGGCACTGCACCTTTGTCTGTGTTACCCTCATCCAACTCCAGGGCTTGGCTGCTGATGCTCAGGGGACTCAAGGCTCAGCTGTGCTCCCACTGGCTGCATAACCTCAGCTAAGGGTGCTGGTGAAGCTGCTGGCCTGACAAAAAGCTGTGTAAATGTCTGTAGAAAACAAGCAATAAGGTTAACAAGGGTAAAATTATAGGCAGGGGACCAAGGAATCCCAAGTACATA
>CADDXX010000091.1:211854-411862 GCA_902810485.1 Alauda arvensis | reverse complement strand
TTTTTCATTATTGCTGCTAGCAATTATTTTTCCAAGGAGGAACATGTGGAGAAGCCAATGTGAAGGAATTAATCTGTAGTTAAAGTCTGCTGTGAGGCAGTATTTAGGACTGGYCATTCTTTCTCAGCCAGGCTAGAGATTGTGGAATAATCYGCTCTAATATWATTGGGTTGTTGGGTTGGTTGGTKGGTTGGCTGGTTGATTTTTGCCAAGCTGGATCAAAAGCAGTGGAAACTGCTGGATTGCCAGCACTGCAAACCCAAACAATTCACATTGACTAGAATATGAGAAGTGCTTGCTGCCTTTGTGCTGATGCCAGTTATCTTGTGAGTTCAGCTGGACTTGTGTAGAATGAAATGATAGRAGTAAGCTGTGTTTTTTCCTGATGAATCCTATGCAAGCATTCCAGTCCCCAAATAGAGTGTTCATGTATTTTGGGCAAGGAGGTAGTTTGTTTATTCTTTTTATTTTTTCTGCCATCACTTGTTAGAAAATAATGAAAATGTGTTAATCGTGAGGGGAAATCTAAAAAAATTAAAGCAATGCAAAGTTTTAGGTGAAGCATTTCAGCTGTRGCCCTAAGATAGAAGAATTTACAGGGATGAATCCTAGTCAACACAGTGTGTTTCTTTCTGTTTATTTACAAAGTTTAAATTTTGGGAAATAACTATTTAAAGTTAAGGAGAATTTTTGGGAGTTAAGTGGCAGGACTAAAAGAACATATTTTTGCTSCTCATACTATCTATATTTTAGTAAAGATTTTTCAGATTAATGGGYTTTATAATATTAGRCATGGATAGAAAATGAGATGAGACKCCRTGAACAAAACCCCAAAGAAGCTGGTGTCCTCCTCCAAGTGTGACTTGATTGCTCTGGGTAATGCAAATTAAAGTTGATTGTGAACCCAAGGATACATTACACTGTCTCCTGAGGACAGTGAGGTTGGAACCTCATTTCTCTTGCAGATGTGAGAGGATTTGCACTTAAGATTTGCCCTTTCCAGGATGAGCTGCAGTTATCCTCATAGTGAAAGTTGTCACTCCTAGGTCTGTTGCAACTGGTAGGGACCAGAAAATCCCTTTGAAACCTGCCTAAAGGACAGGGAAGGGAGAAAGGGACACAGAAAAATTACCTTCTATTGCTGTTTCCTAAGAATGGGGGAGAGAAAACAAGGCCACATAACTGAGCTGAAAATGTGAAGTTTCTGCAACTTCCCTTTTTTGTCTATTACAAACCAGAGTGTCCCCATCCACAGCCCACAGCAACCAGCTCRTGTCTGCAAACTCTCTGCAGCTGACCTCAACCACTACCAGTTTTCCTCACTCTCATTTGGCTTCTTCTTCTTCACTTCTGGGAATGCCATCACCAGCTAACCTTGTGGTTTTCAGGAGGAGGTATATTGTAACACATTTTTAAATTTGTTTGGATGAATGTAGGAGAAATGTGTCGTTAATGAACCTTTACATGTACTTAAGTCTGAAAGAATAGTTGATTTGGATCAAAATTGATCACACAAGTTTGCTGGCCACACAAGTCTGTTTGGTGTGTCTGATGTACTGGAGAGCAGGGATGCCATCCTGAGGGGCCTGGAAAGCCTGGAGAGGTGGGCCTGTGCAAACTTCCAGAAGTTCGACAAGGCCAAATAGAAGGTCCTGCACCTGGGTCAGGGCAATCCCAGACACAGATACAGGTTCATCAGAGAATGGATTGAGAGCCATCTGGGTGWGGAGGACTTGGGGATATTGCTGCACAAGCAGCTCACCATGACCCAGCCATGGGCACTCCCAGCCCAGAGAGCCAAACATGTCCTGGGCTGCATCCAAAGCAGTGTGGGCAGCAGGGCCAGGGAGGGGATTCTGCCCCTCTGCTCTGCTCTGGTCACACCCCACCTGCAGGGCTGCATCAGCTCTGGGGTCATGAAAAGAAGAAGGGTGTGGAGCAGCTTGATTTGGTCCAGAAGAACATCGCAAAGATGATCAGAGGACTGGAGCATATCCCCTGTGAAGAAAGGCTGAAGTTGTTCAGCCTGAGGAGAAGGCTGTGGRAAGACCTTATAGCACCTTCCACTTACCTAAAGGAAGCTACAAGAGCATTGAAGAGGGACTTTTTACAAGGRCATGTAGTAACAGGAGGAGGGGAAATGGCTTTAAACTGAGAGTAGGTTCAGATTATCTATTAGGAAGAAATTCTTTGCTAAGAGATTGGTTAGGAATTGGAACAAGTTGCCCAGAGAAGTTACTGTCCCATTCCTGGAAGTGTTCAAGGCCAGGCTAGATGGAACTTTTAAGCAACCAGGTTTAGAGCAAGGTGTCCATGACAGGGGTTTTTGCACTGGATGTAAAGACTCTTCCAACTCAAACCATACTATGATTCAGTGATTCCATTGCAGCCAAAGCACAGTGGGGATATTAGACTGAACAGAGTTTTGTTAATGGAGTCTGGTATAAGATCTTTCAATCATATTTTTTTAGACCTTTCCATGTAGGAAGATACAGGAAGACACATTACTACTAGATGGAGCACTACTTACTGTGATGCCAGTTTGCTGGGTTGTGACCTGTCTACACACAGAGCTCTGTCACAGTCAGAGAATCTGATGTAGTATCTAGAAATACAGAAGAATTAAGATCAGGTACTTGAGGTAAAGGTGAGAGAAAAACATACTGAAAACAACAGGAACAAAGCCAGTACCTCACCTGATTGTTTTCTGCCCTGCTCAGATGAAATACAAATGGAAAAATCAGCAAGTAGAAGGTGAGACCAATACTGGAAGGTATGTTCAGTTTAACTGTATTTAAGTTGTASGATGATAACTAAAACAATTTAGAAACATTCATTCTTGGGAAGAAGTAGATCAGGAGAGACTCTTGTCAGAAAGAAGGAACTATGAACTCTTGGATGTGGGCACCCAAATATGCAACTTGCACTCCTGACCAGTCTCAAACATTTGGGCTGCCTCTCCTCTGCCATGGAGGTTAACAAGCTTATAGCATAAGCAACCAGCCTCAGCAGATTATCTCTTTAAAAGGCTGGAAATTAATAGCTGAAATGGTAATGCCATGATGTCAGGACTTACCAAAATACCACAAATTACTGGGACCATTTCGCCGCAGTTGCAGAGTCGTTAATGGCATACTATACTCAMCAAAAACCAGATGAACAAAAATTTTTAGCTCTGGCTTCTGAAGGAAAAGCCTCAATGAGGACTTTTTCAATAATTTTCACCCTAATAATTTGAGAATGGACTCATTTCTCAAAAATTATTGGGTATATAGAAGCATTGTGGAAAACTGAAAATTTACTATTGGAAAATTTGTAACTGGTTTCTCCAGTAACAGCAGAGAAAAAGTGAACCTCAACCACTACCTTTTTGGCCATGAGATGTCATCATCTAGGTAACCTCAAACCATGAAGTGTCATTTTGATAGTAGAGAGAGTGAATGCAGAGAGAATCTGAAGGATAGGTACAGAGTAGGGGGAGAGAAAGCTAATCTTGTTAATACATTGCAGAAGCATAGGGCACAAGTCCATACAAAATCAGGCTTATTTGTTCTATTGAATTTTTAAAAATTAAATCCTTGTTCTATTGGATTTTTTTAAAATGCAAAATAATAGGTATCAGAAKCAAAATAACAGTTCATCAGATGGTGCTCCTGTTGTAAGGCACTATATATAATGTGGAATGTCTGTAGCTTTTAGATTTTACCAGCACAGGTTTTTCTCACATTGTTATGTGTGAGCAGAAGTTACTATTTCGCARTATACTGCCAAGTGCTAACCTTTCTCAGAGTAGAAAAAGCAGTTTTAGGGAAGAAAAAATTCTACTGAAAGCTGGTCCTGTGTCTTTGAGAAAAAAAAATAATTCATGTTTTGTTACACTTATCCAGCTGAGGGGCACAGTTAACCTTGAAYACAGGTGATCAAAGGCAAGATGTCTCTTGTAGCAATGGTGATCTCTTTCTTCAGAGGACTGGGTGCTACAGATCCCATCTCCCAGATCTTTGGAGAAAGGACCCAGMTACAGCCTCTAGTCACTTCTGTCTGCCCT
Organism: Alauda arvensis; assembly: GCA_902810485.1. Taxonomy (NCBI): domain Eukaryota; kingdom Metazoa; phylum Chordata; class Aves; order Passeriformes; family Alaudidae; genus Alauda; species Alauda arvensis. Next base: position 407,814 of record CADDXX010000091.1, on the reverse strand, counting down.
TGCTCTGAAGGGAGCCTGGCACCCTTCTGAAAAAGACTTGAGCAGCCTGTTAGGTTTATAACTGAAAAGGGAAGGTTGGGGGTTTAAGCTTCTGTCTCTCCAAAAATGTCAKATGCTCCACCTCTTTCTTGTGAAGTAATAACTCTTTTATTGTCAAGATTTCTGTGTAAGATTTGAACATTCTGACATTCTTTTCTGTTAATTTTCTAGAACTTTAATAGGGTTTGACCATTTCCAACACACTGACAAGCTTCTAAATGAGTAACTGGGCTACTTTGCCGAGGCACTAGAACTGTGGCTAGCACTTAATACTCCTGTCTGAGGAACCTGGCAACAAAGAGCTGCACAGATCTAGATATTCTTTATTTTTGTTAGTTTTATGATGCTTTTATCATGAAATACCCAATTGCTTTTACTCATGCTTGTGAGAGTTACGTTTCAGATACATCTTGCCCGGGCTGGGTTAGGTAGTCCAGCACATGGATTTGGATTTGAAGGAGGCTTAGATTAGAGTTTTGAAACTAACCCCAAATTGTGTTTTAAGAGTGACAAGTGGGAACTGGCATTCAGATTCAGTGATATTTACCAAAGCTACACAAATATATGTTCTCTTTTATGTCAGGATTAAATACCAATTGTTTTTTTAAGGAGATGGCTTTCAGAACAGAAATGGTGAGCTCAGTGCTCTGTTGAGATGTGAGGAAACTCAGCACTACATCTTGCACTCAAATCTGGTCTTTGAAAAATATTGTGAGTTTTTTGTGACACAGTGCGTCCACGCAGTATATTCACCTATCTTCATTGATCATTCCAGCCTTTTGCATTTACTTGCATAGCATGAGCCACAAAAGAGCTCTCAGTCTTCAGTATTTCTGCAAGAGAAAACTGAGTCTGTCCTACCAATTTTAGAAAGTGCTGTCCCATCTGGCTCKTCATCCAGAACACCTGAAAATTTAAATTTCCTTAGTCTCTTTGCTGTACATCCCACCCTCTCAGTTACCAGCTCTGCTCTACAAAACTCAGGCATGTTACAACATGGGAGAAAATCTTGCTTCACTTCACTCTTTCTGTCCAGGCAGTCAGCACCTGCTAGAAGCTTCCAACATGTCCAACAGAGCCAATCTTTTTATCTTTGGCTCTGAAGATTGACACGCTTCTGGACTGATTAGAGAGGCTGGTAATGCCTCTGTGATGATGTATTTAAGAAGAAAATCATAACAGCACAAGTGCAGTTCTTTMTCTGGGGTGGTGATGAGCTGTGGCTGCTGCCATCTTGATGGGGCCTGCAGAGAGCCCTGCCTGCCTGGCCATGGGCAGAAGGACAGAGGGGGTGGTGGTGGCCGTGGACAGGACAGAGGTGCTGGTGGTGGCAGTGGGCAGAAGGACAGTGGTGCTGATGGTGGCCATGGACAGAAGGACAGCGGTGCTGGTGGTGGCCATGGACAGAAGGGCAAAGCTGCTGGTAGTGGCCATGGAGAGAAGAACAGTGGTGCTGGTGGTGGCTATGGACAGAATGACAGAGGTGATCCTGTGTCAAGGTCCACAGGGGTCTGCGGGGTCCTGATAGGTTCGTTTAGGGGGATCTCAAAACGCAGAAGACACAGCACAAGGACAAAACCACTTTAAGTCATCAAAAATGCACTTTATTTAGTGCCAACAACAGTTATGCAATAGTGGGAGAGAAAAAAGGAAATGAGAAAGAGAGAGAAAAGAGGGGAAAAGGGATCAATAGCTACCACGGAAGAGCCAGAATCCTTGAGGCGATGTGCCCATAGATGCGTCTTCCTTCCGTGGGGTGGGCACAAAGATACGGTCCCAAAATTTACAGTCTTTATAGGTCTTCTTCGAATCGAGAGGCATTTGGCCAGGGTGGGGGAGTAGCTTGGCTGCACTGGTTGCCATTGTCCAAAACCAGCTGCACTTGGCTGTGGTCTGGTGAAGGTAGTATGGTGTTTAAAGTTGTTTTGACCACACACAGGAACAGAACAAACCCGGGTAAACATGAGCTCAGTCCATTGTTCCCAGTCTCTGGTCCAGTGAACACACCTGCGAGTCCTGGCAGCCTTTCTCCCCCCCTTGTACAGGCCAGAACCTTGTTTGGGGGTCTCAGTCCTTAAGACCCCTTTGTTGACAGTTGTGAGGCAAATGAGGGATCTTGGACTGACTCTGACATGGTGGTGGGAGTGGACAGCAGTGCTGGTGGTGGCAGTGGCCAGGACAGAGGTGCAGGTGGTGGCCATGGACAGAAGGACAGAGGTGCAGGTGGTGGCAGTGGACAGAAGGACAGAGGTGCAGGTGGTGGCAGTGGACAGAAGGACAGCGGTGCTGGTGGTGGCAGTGGACAGAAGGACAGAGGTGCGGGTGGTGGCTGTGGACAGAAGGACAGAGGTGCAGGTGGTGGCAGTGGGCAGAAGGACAGTGGTGCTGGTGGTGATCATGGACAGAAGGACAGCGGTGCTGGTGGTGGCCATGGACAGAAGGACAGAGGTGCTGGTGGTGGCCATGGACAGAAGGACAGCGGTGCAGGTGGTGGCAGTGGACAGTAGGACAGAGGTGCTGGTTGTGGCTGTGGACAGAAGGACAGAGGTCCTGATGGTGGCCATGGACAGAAGGACAGAGCTGCAGGTGGTGGCAGTGGACAGAAGGACAGAGATGCTGGTAGTGGCCACGGACAGAAGGACAGAGCTGCAGGTGGTGGCCGTGGACAGAAGAACAGCGGTGCTGGTGGTGGCTCCTCCTTCCCCGTGCCCCACCTGAGGAGAGGCGTTCAATGGCACCAGCGCCCAGCRGCTGCCGCTGCCCCTGCATTGGCGGTGGCGTTGCCTGGTTGGCAGCAGAAACACAATGAGCCACTCCCTGACATGGAACCTGGACCAGAGCAGCCTCGTGGCACTGTGGGATCCTGCAAGAGTCTTTGAATAGGTAGAACTTGTTGACAGTGGTACCTACAAGGAGCAGTTTTTCTTCTAAYCAGAGAAGAGGAGGAAGTGAGGACATGTGAGAGAAAACAGCACGGTGACACCAAGGTCTGGGGAAGAGAAAGAGGGGGAGGAGGTGCTCCAAGCATCAGATCCGRGATGAGGACTACAGTGAAACAAACTTGTAATGCATGGAGTCCATGGGGGATGCAGAGATCCACTCGCAGCCTGTGGGAAAAGTGCTCACATTGGAGCGGGTGGATGCTGGAGGGAGCTGTGATCCATGGGAGACCCAAACAGAGAGAGAGGGCCCCTGCTTCCACAGGCAGAGAGACAGGGCCCCTGCTTCCAAACTAGAGCAGCCCATCCTTAGAGGACTGCATCCTGTGGATGAGTGACCTATGCCACAGCAGTTTAGGAAGACTGTTTCCCCATGGGAAGGACCCCATGGCAYAGCAGAGAAAAGATTCCTCTCCCTGAGTGAACAGAATATCTCGAGTGATGAACTAACTGAAATCCCCACACCCTGTCTTCCTGCTCTGCTGGGAAGGAGGGAGAGACTGGCAGGGGAAAAGATGTTTTAAAGGCTTATTTTACTTCTCATTATTCTCTCTGATGCTGTTATTAATAAATTTACTTTATACCTTTAAATTTGAACCAGTTTTGCCCTTAGAGTATTTTTTTTCTCCCAAGCCTTATCTCAACTCATGAGCCCTTACTTAATTTTTTCCCCTCTCCTCTGCCCAATTATAACAGAAGAGAGTGAGTGRACAACTTTTGTGGCTGTCTGGTGTTTGGCCAATATCAAACCATGATACTAATTCTGAAAGGCAGCACTTACCAATCGACAAAAGAAAAGGCCTCATGTCCTGTTCACATGCATTCTTTGTATCCTTAGAAAATGCAGTATCTTCTGGTCCTTTAAATAAGAAATGACCTAATTCCTTTTAATGGAGTCATTAAGAACTCTAATGTTCCAGGTATAAATTCCTGCTACCACTGTGTGTACCTTAATTTACTATTCATATGTGAATCCCTTTGGGTTTCCAATTACTATCCAGCATTGGCAATTGACTCCTGAAATTATTCCCATCGGTCTGACTTTGCAAAGGACACTGCAGTTTCCACCTTAGTTCCCTAATTAAAGACACAACGCTCAATRAACCTTGAACAACTAGCAATTGGARGCTAAGTTAGTCTCACCAAATCCCTGTTGWTGTGGATTTTGTTGCCTGATAACTGGCCACAAGTGGGTCATGTGAGGTGTGCAGAATGGGTATTGAGGTCACATGCTAGTAAGGATGAACCAGTAGGAACTGACTGAAAAACACCCTAGTTAGACAGTACCTTGACAAACACAATTTGTTACAACTCAGTGCACAACATCTGAAACTCTACAAGCACTGCAATTCCAGCTACTGGCTGGGACATGAAATATCAGGTGAGAGTGGTGGGGGAAGGAGAGATGGGTTTCAAGGAACTTGTTATCCTTCTTCCTGTGCTTCTCTTCTCTGTGCAAATGCAACTTAACAGCTCTTGTCATTTTAACTGAAGTCCTGGCCATGATGGCATTCCAAGAGCAGATATTTGGTTCTTGGGTGGGTTTTGTTTTTGGTTTTGGTTGATTGGTTGGCTTGTTTTTGTTTTTTTGTCCCCTGCAGATTCAAGCTGTTAAAAGCAAAAAGAGCATAACCAGATTTATAATTTCTTTAATTACAGCAAAGTAAAACATTTTTATAACAATGTTCATTCTGCCYTGTATTTGCATCATTCTCTTATTGAAGCAAGCATCTCTGAAAAAATGACGCAGATTTTCACAGATGTTCCAGCAAATGACATTAACACTGTAAGAATGATAGTAAGAATGGCTGAGTTGAAAAGCAGTATTGAGCAAGAGTCTCATTTAAGTTTATTGTGCTCTGATGAAGTGTGTTCTTCATTGTGTCAAGTATGAAAAAGGTTTATGTGCGACTTTATCAGAACTGCTATCCTACTTTTACTACTTTGAGCAGGAGCTTTGAAAAATTAAATAATTATCATTCAAGTGTCAAGGTAAAACAATACTAATTATAAACAACCCGTAATTTCAGCACTTCAYCTATTTTGCATCAATCCCTTTACCTGCCACTGTTACATTTGTTATGAAAAAAAGGACAACATTAGAAGGGCTGTGCTGTCTCAAAAGGAGGGTGCATTGAACCAGAAGCCTATCTCCACCACTTGCCATTAGCAACTACTTCCAGTTGTCCAGGAAAGAATAAGAACAATACAAGCCTACCCTGCTGCCATGTCTGCAAGATTTTTCCATCCCTCACTTTTTTTCAGATGTGATCTGCTGAGTAACCTYCTGTCTTCTCAACATGAACACCATCTTCTTCCGATGGACCACAAAGGGTTTTTCATTCACAGTTTCTTTTGGGAAGCAGCTTTACACAACAAATGCTTACTGATCAAAAAGATCTCCTTTTGTTTTAAACTTGATTCCTTTGRTAGTCTGTGGTTTCTGTACTGAAATAATTTGATCCTTATTTCCAAGGGAGTCTATAAAATGGGCCTAGCTGAGATTTTCAATAGAAGAGCCCTGATAATGCTCTGCTTTGCACTGGTAGCTACAAGGGAGTTGATAACACACCAGCRTTTTGGCCTCTGCTGAGCAGAGCTGGCACAGCATCAATGCTGTCTCTCCAAGATTCTGTTTCCTGTCAGTAGTCTGTGAGTGGGCAGGATGCTGGGAGGGCACATAACTAGGACAGCTGACCAAAACTGACCAAAGGGATATTCTGTGCCATATGACATCCGCTTGGATATAAAAGCTAAGTAAAGGAGGAGGAAGAGGGAGGCAAGGAGGAATGTTTGCCTTCTGGAGCTTGCTGAAWCCCTGCTTRCCAGGAAGTGGCCAGACATGGCTTGCTGATGGGAAGTAGCGAATATTTTCTTTCTCTTTGCTTGTGGGTTGTAGTAATTTGTCTTATCTCAACCTACAAGTCCTTTTCCATCTTATTTTCTCTCTCCTATCCAGCTAGAAGACAGAATGATAGAGCAGCTTGGTGGGCACCTAGCATTCAGCCAAAGCCAACCCACCACAGTCTACTAACAGGTCTTTCAAGGGTCWGACACATTTCCTGGTTCTTGTACAAGATCCTGTATCCCTTTTATAAACACTTTCACACCGATAGTGTATGTCCCAGCTGGTGTCCCCTTACACAAGCATGGCATTGGAACTAAAACTTACACCAGGGCAGCACAATATAACACCAACCCAAAAATTCTRCCTTTGGCACTCACTAGAATTCCAGCACTTCCAGATACTGATAGGTTTCAGAGACAGGGCAGGGTTTCTCTATTCATTTCCCTGTGTCCCAGACTGACCACAAGCAGGACTGAAGTGCAATGGCATCATCCTCCCCTGACACCAAAAACCTGCACTCATCCAGCAGGTAGGGGTCTGCCCTTAGGTGGATTAACTCACTAGGTTCAATCTTAAACACTCTCATCAGATGCCAGAGATGACTTTTATTTCAGCACCTAATCACTACAAAGRGAAGTACAGCACTACAAACACACCAACATGGTTTTATTCTTTAAACCCCAGGAAGGAGTCTCTGTAATGAAATTCAAAGGTAAAATGACAAACAGAAATGAAAATACTACATCTCCAGATGGCAGTAAAGTTCATTCAATTTGAGCACCTTAGGCACAGAATGAAAAGGCAAGGATGGATATATCAAAAGATCACTGCAATTCTCTCTTTACCTCAGAGAATCTATTCATTAAAAAGTGAAACAATACATCTTTAAGAGCAAAACTAACAAAATAGTCACAAGCATGACAAGTGTAAGCCAAGTAAGGAGAAAATGCAAGAGAATAATGCCAAAATACCTATTTCATGTCTAATTTGCAGCAAGATTAATTGGAAGAACACTCACAGAAGCATTGCAGCAAGACTTTGGCTGTGCTGAGTGATAGTCACCAACTTTGTGCACCTGCAGTCCTTTTGCTCCTTACACTTCCCCTATCTATGCTCAGTAGGTTGAAAACATGTTTTGTCTGTAATGCAGGAGCMCAAAGTTGGCTTTCCCCACTGTGCCAGGTGCTGTGTACACCGAGGCATGCAGTCCCACCTATACAGACCTTCAAATACAAACACCAGAGGACACAAGAGAAACAGGGACAGCAAAGGCAAAGTCAGTAGATGGTGTGTGAAATACRCAAGGACTGTGTCTCTGAAGTATTGAACTGCTTGGGGGAGTACCAAGTACTGGTAACTGATATGAACAGGAAGTTATTGTGTGGTACTAGGAAAAGAGAAGGAGAAAATATTTATGGATAATATAGGAGGAGAATATATTTATAGATAATCAACCCCAGGTCCAGGGATGTCTGGAAAGACCGGTCAGTTGTAGCAGAATTCCATTACTCTATTCTGCTTGACAAGACAGAAAACAGCAGGGGAAAACATAATTATTCTTCTTCTGGGTCCAGTGTGGATGCAACTTCTCACATGTCTGCACAATCCAGCTGAACAAGCACATCAGGCTATTGGCAGGGACTGAAGTTGTCCTGACATCCTCRGAGGAATCACTGCTCTTGCAGACTCCAGAGAGCACCATTGAGCCGGACTCCAGGAACACTGGAAGGCTGCTGTCTGATGCTGTGTGTGTCAATGAACCACCACAACTACACTCACWGGCATCATGCTGCACCAGCCTGTTGGAGCCAGGGACACCCCTTTGGGTGTCTTTGGAGGCTCGAGATCCCCACAAGAAGTCCAAGGGTCTTGGAGCAAAGCCAAAAATACCAGTGCCCTTGATCTAAGTCCCTGGAAAAAGCTGCCTACATTAAAAGAAGTAATGCAAGCCACCAGAGTGTAATTAGAACAATAATTAAGGTATCACAGGGTGAAAAGTAGAATTTTTAGATTTTTAATATAGAGGTAGAAGAGGACAAAGATGGAGGAACTTGSGTGTGTCTATGATCTTTTCCTGTTTCTTTTTGTCCTCCATCTTCTGCTGTGGTTATGGTCTTTTTGGATTGGGCTATAGTGGATTTTCACTGTCTAATATAGGTTGTAATTACTGGTTAAAAGAAAACATTGTTCACATAGTTATTAGTATAAAAGGTGACATGCCCTTGTAGGAGGGAGAGATTTGGCTTTTCTGACATCCTGCATGCATCTCTCTGGGCAGAAAGAACTTGCAGAGATAAGAAAAGAATAAACAATATCCAAAGACAGGCTCRGATTACAGCTCTCCTTCTTGAAGCAGGGGCTGGGAGGAAGAAATTTTTCCTTACTCTCAGGACTCTAAAACACATTTAAACCTGAGACAGGCCACCTGCCAGCAGAGCCACCGCAGGATTGGGGAGCCTCCCTCCTGCCAGAACTCAGAGCCTGGGCCATTCCTCTCTGCCGTGGGTCTTCTGTCTGCCTTGGTGCAGGAAGAAAAGGCATAAGTGACCACTCACAGTGCCTTGTTCCAGTGTGCAGTCAGTGGCACAGAGTCACAGGCACTGCAGTGTTCCTCCTATCCCAAGCAGAAGAGAGACTCCAGTCCCTGTACTCAGAAATAGACTTATACTTGTTGAAAAGGCCGAGCACAAAGCAGCTCATAACGAGTCTTTCTGCTGGCCACCTAAGACAGTAAATTATGTCAACTTTTCTCTTAGAAGCCAGAAGAAATCTATTGTCTGAGGTGCCCTCAAAATGAACACTTTGTATGTTACTGACTGAAGCAAATTTGGCTGTGCACACTACTTTGCTGAGGCRCTGGGCCATCTTAATAATCTACTGTGTTGTTCAGAATCAAGGTCATAACTGCACATGGTTTGACAACTAATCAGTGGTTTACCCTACCRGTGTTGTTCTGAAGCTGAACAGAGGTCCTAGACAAGAGTTTGCTAACTACCCACAAGCAATTGTTGAGTGATAACACATGCAGTTCCCCACATTTATGCAGATGCTCAGATTTATCTGACAGTTTTATACCTAGAAGCTCGATACACAGTAATTAAAACTAAAAATGTTTTGACAGTMAAAACCAATAGCTATATAAATTAGAAYGCTGTAAAAAGCAATGGTTTCAAARAATACAGATCTATAGATAAATCAGAATGTTGCAACAGAAAATAATTTAATACAAGACTGTTAATGTAAAGAAGCTTCTAAATACAGGCTCATATTCCGACTGGGAGAAGAGTAATCTTCAGAACTACAGGCAAGGGAAACTGTGAGAGATTAAAGAGGAAATACAATATTCTTGCTAAAGGAGGTCTAAACCAAGGTTTTAAATTCACACTCAGGGCCATGCAGCTCTGTGATATGTCTGTGCAGGCACTATCCAAAGTTAGTTATCTTTGATGAGGCTCTTCGACCCAGAGATGAAATACCTCACTTGATCCCACATCCTTTTACACACATGCTACTGATCAAAATGTCAGGGATCATGCCTAAAGGTATTGAAAAGAATGCTGCCACTCAGTTTTAATCTGCCTTTCTTTAAGACAAATCAAGTGGTTGTTGATAGCAGATGTATTTCCTAAGAAAGAAAACCACAGCAATGTTARATCATGCCTAGTTTGTGCTATGTGATGTTTTCTCTGATATACCTCATGATGAAGTAACACTGTTCAGTAGTAATGACAGTCATGGGATACTTTTTATGTAATAACAATATGCACAATGGATTTAGACAATCCTCACAATTCTTCCCTGTACTCTGAAGGACAAAAATTGTTCTACTTCACTCCCCAGCAACATATCCCCYTAAATGTCAGATCTGCAACTGAAACATCTGCAAGGTTTATATGTGGGCTCAAACCTGCCATTGGTTTTGTAAATTGAAATACTACATAATGGCTAAGTGTGGAAAAGACTAGAATGCAAGAAAGCTTGTTTGTGGGTCTTGATTTTGCCATGAAGACTTAGAAGCTTATATATACAAGCCTGCAGGTTCTTACCTCGAGGGAAARGAATGAATACTGTTGGTCACCATATCTGTGAAATAATTCAGACACACATAATACACATAACACTGTGTTTTTTTAAAAATAAATCTCTGTCAAATATCTGCTGTCTTTAATTTCAAAGGAAAATCACATGAAGTGTATGAGATCCTTACCACTGAGATTGAATGCCACTAAATCACCTGTAGTAATTCCAGAGTCATTGTATAAACCTCTATTAAAATAATTTCAAGATTAAATTTCAAATAGAGCAGCACTAAAATATAAGGCCCTCACCTGCATAATGTTCTTCCAGAAAAATTTAAATTCTCTAGATAGGGATTGCTTGCATCCCAGAAAGCAAGAATATGCACKCATCCCAGAAAGAGAGAGACTGCCATTTCAGGCTGTAAAAAGGTAATAAYGGGCTGATCATTCACTTGGCATTGAAAAATGTAAATTTATAAGCAAACCAAATGACTGAAAACAAAAGAGTGTTGAGTAGCAAAGTATGGGAAATAGGCAAAATGATAAGAGAAATGAAATTATACGTCCTACAATGAAAAAATAAATCAAGGCTTTTTGTTAATGGATGGGTGATTGCTGCTATGTTGCCATGGAAAATTTTTCTTTAACCTGGAAAGATAAATGGAAAGAAGTCATTCCATGGACCTGTTATCTGACTTTTTTTTTTCAGTGCAGTTTTCTAAAGCATTTTAAATACATTTAAGAGCCTGACTCTAAATGCAAAGAGATTCCACAATAGATTCCAAAATATCCTGTTGAAAGCAGTAGCCATTTTTATGTGAGTAACCAGCCCTGAGGCTAAAGTAACAACAGACTAGAAGACAAACCTCAGAGCAGATTGTTTGCCAAAGAATTTGCTTTTGCCCTAGTTGTATCAGTGAGAGTAAGGGGATTTGAAGAAGTCTGGAGCATCTGCAAATCTCATGGGAACTGACAAAAAAAGTGGGTGTTTAGCATTTCTGAAAACTGGGTCATTTCTACTTAACCGTAAGGACTATGGGAAGTTTACTTTTACTTACTCCAGGACACATGAAACCCTGGTACTTGTGSCTATTACACACTGTTCATGGCACATACATTTTATTACATATTTGGGAAACAGAGTTTCATCTTAAACCTTAGCTTAGAGCTCAAAATCACTTCCTTTGAACTCATACAAACAGTAACTGCTTGGACCAGTCCTGGTCAACTGAGAAATGTAAATTGTGCCATTTCTTCCTTTCACCTCGTACTAACCCAGAGACTGAGAGTGGGTCACATCTAGAGMATTTTCCTCAACAGACAGAAAGCAGAAGTTTCTGGGATCTCTTTATTTTCCTTGCTTTACATTTCCTTTCCTTGCCTTTCTCTGCCTTGCCTTTCCCCACTGCATTTTGGTTTTCTTCTGCAAACRTCACACATAACACTCCTGAGGTTACTGTTAGGATAGGTAGGTACCCTTCTTCTGTCTGCAGCTCAAATGCAGCAGAAAATTGTGACTGGGCTTCTGGCAGCTCCATTGGCTTAGCAGGGAAGGGTAAGTGCTGCTGCTGGCTCMGTAAGAGGGACCTTGAAAAGTTCAAGAGTAAGCTTCCCTAGCAGTGAGCTACTAGAGAGTCCTATTTCATGTTATTCTCTTTTCTCCTTGGAAACTACGAGGGGAAAGTTCAGGGGAAGTATTAACCATGTCTGCAGCTCCCAGTGATGGCTGAGTCCTACAGGSCAACACGGGTCTCTCCAGGAGGCTGGTTCTGACAAGGCACAGCAATGCCTTCAGATGGTTCTGGTACCAAGCTCCCRGTCCAATTCCAGGTGTCACACAATCAAAAGCGGGTGACTGAGCAAAGGGCAGGGCCATCACCAGCACACAGGAGCCAGCAGGGGCCGAAGCCTCGCAGTACATAAAGGGCTCTGAAGCACTTTGAACAGGGACACCACACAGTCCAAAGTTTGTCACGTTGGCTCCCACCTACATGTGCCTGCTGTGTGCCACAGAGTGTTCTTCACCTCCTGAGCCACATCTAGCCGTAAGTATGCAAATATTTGTGAGGGGGGAATGTTTGCAAGACGCACTCCTCGGTTGCCATATGTTATTGAAAGRATTGAAATTGAAGTGGCACGGGTGGGGGGAAGTTAATTAAATCGTTAGTAAATTAGCTACTAATGTTTGCATTGTGGTAATTTAAACTCAGTACTTATGTGTCTTTTGTACATCCTGCATCTGTTCTGATTTTCTCTATTTCATTGTAAATGTACACAACGCTCTAAGATAAGGCAGTTTTTTCATCTTTGACAGGAAGACATTAAAAAGACAGTTGGTATTTTAGACTGTCATTTTGTTCTTATTAACATAAAATAAAAACTGGTTTGCTGCATGGGGTTTTCAGGTCTTGCCAGTATTAAAGTAAGCATTCTGCATATGGACTGCTGCAAATTTTCAAGGGACTTCTATTTTACAATCAGTAGTCAAGAGATCACTTTTTTTTTTTTTTTTTTCAGATTTGGGAGGGCTGTATTGTAACAGCACACACAAGCTTCATTTTGCAATGATGCATTTATGCATAGTACTGAAAATTGAGAGAGAAAAAAAAAAGACAATCTTTGTAGCAGAGAAGGTAAAACATCCTGCCATAGTGATTGCAGAAATACAGACAGACAAGAGCAGTAAGATACTGGACAGCCTGAAGAAGCAATGCCAAGGGAGCCTGGCAATTCATTCTACTTCTTTTTTTAYAATGTGCTYTCTAGAACATAATTTGTTTGCTCMCCAAAAATAACCCCAAAACCCCAAAGATGACTTAGCATTATACTGAAATAGACTTCTTCAGAACTTTGCATGCAAGTTAGTCAGGAGAAATCAGCCTTTGCCTTTTTATGAAGGATTAAAACAAGCAGGGGTGTCTAAAATACTTTTCTGTTCACTGAAAAATGAAGAGAAGGGGAAGAGGAGAGTAAGATACTATTGAATAGTTGCCCTTCAAATCATAAAGCCTTGAAATAAAACCCATTTTGCTTTTCACTGTGGCAGCTGTGAAGTAGAGTTTGGCCAAAGGTGACAAATTAGGGGAAGGAGAAAGACCTGAGAAGGTACTTCAGGATACCTGACTCAGAGATGTAGAAGAGTGACTGGGAAATAGCCTCCAGGGAATGAGGCTTTCACTGCTTTGTTATACTGAGTGCAGAGAGAAAGTAGGACACAACACACAGCAGCCCATTGTCTGTGGCTCTGGATGACAGCMGTGGCAACCCACAGGTGGCCTTGGAGGGTACCATGAAATCAGCCCCATGCATGTGTCTTCCAGTGRGCTCCCTGCAGTTGATCTGAGGTATGGCCAGATCYATTGACTRTGGGACACCAGAGTATTCCTCTGGGTCTCCTGAATGGGCAGCAGCCAGGACAGGGGAAATGGGCTCACACAGCCTGCTTGAAAGATAGCATTGGCTTTGATCTGACACCATGGAGAAGGCTTCCAAAACTGTTTGAGGATTTGGATGACACGAGGGTTTGATTGGTGTRTTTTTTATTWTATCACTGGGTGTTTAGATATTAGTTTTAGATTTCTCTGTATTCTTATTATTGGGCAAATATGGAGGCAGATCAATGTGATAAAGTCACAKTTTCCTGTTCTTCTCTTCCTTTTCCTTTWGCAAAGGGTGTTGGGTTTTTAGGATTGGGTAAAGGTGTGATTTCACTGTGTGACTTGGATTTTAGTTATTRGATTTTAGARGAAAACAATGTTAAYGTAATTTAGATTATAAAAACCCAGGTGCTGTTCTGGGGCGGGGAGAATTCACTTTTCCAGCTGCYTGTGAACAYCAYGCTGATTTCAMAGAATTTAGAGATAAGGATTTTAAAATAAACATCTTCAAACTGCAGCCCAAGGACTCTGATCCTTTCTTCCAAGCGYRGGCAGTGAGAAAACAGCYGCTCACCACAATCCAAGGTTATCTCAGAAGAGAYACACCGTCAATTGACCACACTTTTATTGGTCTGGGGAGCATGGATTTGGACTAAATGATGCAGGATTACTAATTACTAATATTGCAATATTCAGCTCAGGTGATACTTTAGAATAAGTATCATTTGTGTGCTCATCTTCAGAAATCAGGCCTCTGGGGATGTTTCAAACTGAGCAAGACAGAAATACAAGCCACTTCAGAATTACTGCAGAAGCCCTGGTCAGGCACTTCAAAATGCTAGCTGTTCATCCTCACTTGTAACTTCTCCATTAAATCAGAATTCTTGAAGATTTTCACTTTTTGCTAGTTAAAAGCAGTGTGATACAAAAAATTTGTGTGTGTGTGCTTAGAAACCATGTGAGCTTTTACACCTGTATGCAAAAACAAAGTAAATGTATTTTGCTACTACTTTGAACTATATAGCCACTTCTATTAAAAGTGGCATGCAAATAGCTATCTCTTGTGTGCCATAGATTAGTCATACTTTTTTTCCAAGGAAGATTATAAATAGTGTTTAGGAGGGAAACAGAGTATTTTGCAAATGAGTCCAGATGGAAAACTAACAGATGGCCTAGTGCTGTATTTTGTATGCTCAGCTCTATATTTAAATAAAAAATTTTCATAATTAAGATGAAGGTCTATAACAACACTAGCTACTTTTCCTGTGGCAGCACTATACATCATGTATCACAGGTAAGAACTGCAGGCTTTTCATTAAATAGTGGTAAAGTATATATACAAATCTTGCTACTCAATTTATTTAAAACAGAGGGGAATAAAATGCAATTCATGGAAATTAAATAATAAGAAAAATAAAAACCTTTTATACAAACATACGTCATATAGTAAAGATGTCTACCCCCATCTGGCCGCCTTTCCCCTGCAAACTGAATCACCCACCRCCTTACTTGGAAGGGAAAGGAGAAGGATCTCATTTGTTAATGTCTTCAGCCAAGAACYGTAACTCCAGTAGGATTTTCCTATGTCCTTACCTGAATGAAACGGGGTTTCTTGAATTTCAATRATTAGAATATCTGGAGAAGATAAACTGTGGCCCTCCACATATATTGTAATCTGAGAACTGAATCAAGAGAAGTGCCTTACATGTTAGCATCTTCCATAAAGGGGCTTGTATGTAGATGTTACTGCCAGAGACTGCTGCTAAAGCAAGGGCTGTCCCTTGCCCATGGTGTAACAGGTCAGGGGATGCAGCAGGCAGAGCAAGGGCTCCTTTCTCAGCATGCCTGTGCTCCCTGCCACCCACAGCACTGGTGCAGCCTGACAGGCACAAAGCAGTTGCATTCACAACAAACAGCCTCTCTGTCTTCAGCCTTTTTTTTCAAGCTGCCCATGAGGACGTCAGAGGTGCTAATTTTACAGCGTTCTGCAAGCAGGGACCATTGAAATCAGTGTCAAGTTACACTCAGTTTTGGGCCTCCAAGAGTTCAGGAAGAGAAAAAATGGCAAAAAAAAAGAGCTTCTATCTTCCTGCTGTGCTCCCTGAGATTTTCCTCGGTTGTCTCAAGCCAAAAGCCAACTGTAACTTTGTGGCAAGAGGGACTGCCTCTGTACAAGACAGAAACACTACACAAATCTACCTGCTGGGAAATCTTTAGTATCAACAGGGTTTAATAGAGATRCCTCTACCAAGAGATATTAGGCTGCAAGTCAGCAACTCACTGGGCTTACAAATCATTCACAGTAGCAGAAAATATGTTCTTTGCTATCAGATAGCTTCTTCTATTGCTCTCACAGTCATAACATTCAAGTGCCTTACCACAGCACATCAAATACTGTGACTCATAACTATCATCTGCCCCATTTTCCAGCTTATCCTTTCCCCATGGAGGGCATTTGATGTACAGCACAGTGTTTTGTTTTGGTAGGGTAAATACTTTTTTTCCCACATGTTTCTGTGTATACATTAGCAAAGGAAAGCCTCAAGTTGCATGCCCTGAATTGGAGCAGAGCAAGGTTTGTTTGTGGCAGTCATTTTCACCTGTGGGAGGRCAAGGAGTACAGGTACAGGTTAGCTCCAGTGATGGCACACTTGCCCTTTTTAAGAACAAAGACTTTTTGAAGCAAATACACCAAATTTAGAAACTTTTTATTCTTGAAAAGCCACTATGAAAACAGACAGTTCTAAGGTGTTCATTTTGCAGTTTGTAAAACCAAGCAAGATGCTGGTTCCTTACTAGTGMGTGTTGCTATAATGCTGTCAGTCTCTGCTCTTCTGGAATTCGCTGTGTAGGTTTGACCTTTCTGGAAGTCAATTTTAAAGTGAAGACACACTCATTAAATTCTTCCTACTGGCTTTTCCTCATGTGTGCAGCACTGATCAGTGGCTGCAGAGACATCTGCTGGCTGTTACAATTTTTGAGTATGTATTAATCATAAGGAAGGAGAAAATTTCTCAAATAACATTTAAATTCTTTCATAACTTTCATGATTTCCTGAAATTTGTTGAATTCAGACTGGGCTGATTGATATAAGGGAGGAGTAAAGAACTGGAATAATCTGCTTCTGTGATGAGATTTAGTACGCCTTTAGAGTTGCAGGAAATCTTGTTTGAACAATGTCTCTGATTTTAGGGATTGAAATTTTGATATTAGCACTATCAGAGTAACATTTGTTTAGACTTCTATGATGAGCTTCACATTCTACATGACATCCCCAAACATCTCATCTATGTATCAAATAGTGGCATTTTTTTACTTCTCTATTGYAAAAGCAGATTCTTCAAAGTAAAGTATATTCTTTTATCTATTGGTGCACTATTCTGAAAAGACACACTGCCATGAAGGTAGATACCACCTTCTGTTTAAATAATTTCCATGGCTTGCAGGCTTTATATTTGTGTTTGGGAAGATAGACTTCCAGTTCTTGCAATAAAGCACTACTCACAGACTGTCCTGCCCACACCTCCACTGACACTGTCGGAATTTAAACCAATTTCACCTCATTTCCAAAGTTATCACCTAATTCACATTATTCTGAAGATATGGCAATTCAAGTCACTGAAACACCAGTTTGATAATACAGCAACTTGCAATGTAATCTGGATTTTTAAGGCTCATGAATTTGACTGTGAATCAGTTCTGTGCAGAGGTTTACCTCTTCTGTGCTTAATTACACCTGTGCAAACATCCATTTGTTTATCATTGCCAACAAACCTTTGTGAACTATTTGCATTCCCAGAAACCTCATTTCCATACTGAGCACTTCTCAGAGAATGAAATCATCTCAGCCACTAATTCAAATGTGACACRCAAAATAGTTAATATTCTCTTAGTTGAACTTACATGAATTTTCACCCCATAATTCTAAAGAAACTATGTGGCTGTAAGTGTAGCAGACATAAAAATCCAACTGCTTCTGAAAGATTAAATAAAATTAATTTCTCTTCAGTTTGCTTTGTAAATATTTGCTATTCTTATTTTACGAGTTCCAGAAACCTTTGTGACCCTGCTATGCATATTAGCCACTAACTTTATCCCCACAAGGAGAGGACGATGGGGCATTTCCTCATGAACAGTTCCTCCTCTGGGAAAGGACACACAACATGGACAAGGGTGGAGTAGGGCTTTAATACAAGCATTATTGTTGTCCATTATAGAGATGGAGTTCATTTTCCCCCAAGTGCCCTTCCAGAGCTGTGCTTTGCATTGGTAGCTGCAAAGGTGCTGGTGACACACCAGTGTTTTGGCTGCTGCTGAGCAGCTCTGCACAGCATCAGCAATGTCTCTCCATCTTTCCACCCTCCCACCATCCTGGGGCTGGGCAAAATCTTGCCAGAGGACATAAGCAGGACAGCTTAGCTCTCATTAAACTGGAGAAGACAATATTACAATAATCTCCTGCCCCAGACTAGGGTTTTTTCCCAACCTGGATAATTCTATGATTCTATGTAAGGACAAGGTCTCTCAACAGTTCTGCAGACATAGTGTACCAGTCCATTGCCCAGGTGACCTATCCAGGAGATGGGCTATGCCTGTCAGGTTAAAACAAGAGATTTATCTTTTTCCATGCCCCTTTTTTGTGTGTTTGTGTGTGTAAGTATATCCTCTTCATGGCTGCAGAAGCATGGCTTCTCTGTGACTGCTGTTGTGGATAAAATTACTCAACACTTTTAGTAGGACTCAATTTCAAAGGAAGCTGAGTGGTATCACTGTTAAGATCCAGACTTCAGGGGTATCTTTACCCTTGGCTGACATTTCTGTAACTTGTACGATCCAGGACTGGCTATCCCAGAGCAGGCTGAAGCAGAGGTTAATAGTCATGGGAATATCTGTGCTGAACTTGGGCACCTCAGTCTTCAGAGTAGACTTTTTCTCAAGTACTGCTCAGAACACAAGTTAGATTTAGATGCTTACCATGTTAGTGTTTCGGAAATGTACTGGGGCATTGTAAGTCTCCATCACCAATTAACAGAGGGGAGAAATTACCAGTTAGTGGTTTTTCTGCTAAATTCAGAAATGGCTGTTTTAGGGCAGGTGTTCAAATACTCTCACAGAGGCTCTCCTGCTGCCAACAGACCCCTCAGGTGGAAAGCTGTTGTTTTGACAAGTGAATACACAAAGGAAAGGCTGAGGACAGCTGCAGAGATAGAGCAGTGACCTCAACACAATTGCACCAATGGAAGCAGCCACAGAGAGACAGAGAGAGCAGATATTGCAAGTTTAATCATGGGAGAGATGTAAGGCTCAACAGCAAATGAAGAACCATTTCCTTCCTTTAAACCTTGGGAAGAACTTTCTCACAGCATTTCTTAGCTACTTCAGTTCACAAGTAATGAAATGGTAATTTTCTGTCATGATCCTTTTCCTGGAATTCTTCAACAACTAAACCTGGAGTTGTGGCTTTTATCTGGAAAGAGGGTGAAAATGAAGATGAGGGGAATTGTTTTGTGACTTGAAGCAAACTGCAGAGCTCAGAAGCACACGCCTCACTCCATTTCCTTTAAGCTCACATGCCCTGACCAAGTCTCATTGTACAGTTAAGATAGCAAATCTGTCATGATGGTTGTGTTTTCTTGTTGCACACAGAGCCTGCTTGCTGGTTCTCTTCCCTAAAGAGATAGTTTGGTTCTGTTTTGTCTTGAGCATGTCCAGGGGTATCTTCAATCATCAAATCCTGAATGAGTCGTTCATTTCCTTCTTAAAAGCACTTTCACTACTGACAGATGAGGAGTAAAGTATAAATGGATTGTTTCACAATACAACATATAGCACAGATGCTAGGGCAACCATGAGGCTACTGCCTTTTGTTAGTATACCTAAGAAAATCATGATTATTTACAACATCTGCTCTGTATTTAATGTGGTGCCCTTTAGCTGATGGGGRAGTTTCTGCTGTTTGTGGAAAACAGAACAAGTTTTAAAATTTTTTTTTTAGCTTCCTGTAAAGTATGGCTCTATCTGGGTAATTTTGTTTCAGAAGCTGAATTCAACTGCCTGTCTCCATCAGGAATTTACACAAGAATACCTGATAGTGAGAATTTGTCAAGGTTAGCTAAAGTGAAGTGAAGGCCTCCTATCCTGGCTTGTGGGGAGGGTGGTACCTTTTGCAGTGGGCAGGACTGCCTGCCATCTTGCAGCTGACCTTAAACTCACCAGGGTTTGATCCTGTTTATGCCTGCTGCAGCTGTCTCCAGTTCAATATACTGAAGTGCATTGGTTGGTGTTGGAGGCACAGCCCACTGTGGCAAGCAGGTTTAAAAAACATTCTCTCTCTTGGTGCACTGTTTTGGGAGCCTGCAAAACCAGGTGAGGTCAAGGTAGAGGGAAAGACACACCTGGAAGCAGCAAACTGTGTGACTGCTGAGTGACTGGGTGACTGTCATGCTCCTTGGCTTTTCTCATGGACTGGAGGGCTGGAGTCTGTTCACAGTGTTCATGGCCAGTGGAGGGATTTGAGCAGAACTTGATGTACAAGCCTGTTCTTTGCAGAAGGGTGAATGCTGCTTGGTGAGAGAGTTTATGCCCTAAGGTTTTCTGTTGTGCCTCGGACACTGTGGGCATTGCTTACAATTGAAACTCAGTGTTGCGTCCTTAGCAAGCAAGTCACTGAGACTGAAACTGCCACAGCTGTGAGGATAAATGCTGCCTAAGTCCAGCATTTCTAAATGCTCCAAAATGATATGACATGCAAAATTAAGCACAGGATAATTTGTGCATCAAGTATTCCCCCTTGTTTAACAAGGATGCAGTGAATATCCAAGACAGTGCAGTTAGGATTTTATCAGAGGCTATGATACAAATGGAGCAAACTTCAGCAGAGGGACTGAGAGCTGTTTTGTTTCCTGAAGCTGAACAATGAATAAGTGGAAATGTGGCAGGCAAACTGCAGCCAGGAAATGAGGGTTCCAGAGGAAACTTCTTTTGTGGATGTACTTTACAAATCTTTTTCAGATTCTTAGAGCAGAACAAACATTCTCCCATGTTGTGATGGGAGAAAATAAATTCCCTAAGTTAGATCCTGAAGTCCATTTTGCTTAGTGTTTGGGAACCTGCCTGAGGAAAGGCTAATTAAAAACAGACTAATAAGACAGCAAAATTTTAATCAAGTTTCAATAAGACAATGTTGAGGATCATCATACCTATCTGAATAAATTTTTGTCTGCCTTGATTGGGGACAGACAGCTAAATGAATGGCACTGGCACCAGAAGGCATGTCCTCGTTCCAAGGTCCTCAGGGAATGCATACCCTAAGGCTTACACATTTTGTGAGGAAGTGCATTCCTGGACTGCTGACTTAAGGCTCCATAAAGAGCACCAGGCTCTCCACAGAACTCACCTGGCATGACTCAGGCTGCCACTTGACTGAGGTTGCTATTGCCCCCTCTGCCTCCAGCGCTGTGCTCCCACAGCCTGACTGGTCAGGGTAGCCTCAGAGGGCAAATCCATGCCTGCTCTGTGTTAGCCCAACACACCTCCTCCTGTTTTGTGGTGAGTTGGCTGCCTATTCAGCAGGAGTAGTTAGACAAGGTAGCATTCCTGTGAAATAACACAGCTCTAAAGAGACCACATTTTACTCTTGCTTCAAGCCACATTTTCAGTACTGTGTTTGATGCACACAGCTCCACCACATGCCTGAAGGAAGCCCTGTCCTGATCTCCTTTGTAGTGCAAGGCTGTGGGGAACAGACACACAGCATGGTGCGTAAAGTTCCTGATGCCTAACACCTTGGCAAGGTTACTGGGCCCCCCAGTTCTCTGCAGTTACAGAAAAGCAAAGACTTGCACAGTTTGTTGTGGGATTTTTTTGTCTCTGCTTCTGCAATAGATGTGTAATTGAATCCCGGTGTGTTAGATAATTACAGCTCTCTGCCATAAAGATGTCTTAAGGTTTTCCAGGTATCTGAGATAGACATCTTAGATGATCTCTCCACAGACAGCTCTGAAATCAGGTCTGCAGAAATAGTTTTCTAAGTCCTGTGACCTGTATGGTAGTGGAGTCTATAATAGGTAGAGACAAAATAGACAGGAGCAAGCTGTTACCGTGAGTTTGTTAGGATATTTTCATATAGCTGGGACGCACACTTTTTAAATCTGCCATTTTTTGTATTTTCTTAGAATTGATCTTCCAAGTTGCAATAAAGAAAATGGAGTTGGTGCTTATTCCTGCCTTGGGCAGCATTGCCTCTCTCTGAGGCCATGTGCTGCTGGAGGGGAAGCTGGGCACCAGCTCTCTGTTCCTTAATTTTTCCTTGTTCCTGCACAGTGCATTACAAAGGAGCACAGATGCCTGCAAAGCACTGTTATTACCATGCTGCTGTCAACAGGGTAGTTGGAAGCTAGGAAAAAAGCAGTCACCACTGGCTTTCCATTTTTCCTTGGGCCTTGTGCTTTGCCAGTGTTTACTTTGTGATTCTGCAGTGTTTCTCAAAAAAATATACTAAACACCTTAATAAGGAGCAGCCAGGCCATCCCTTTCTGAAGGCTTTTATTCCTACTCTTGCAGTAGAGGCCTCACAGTTTTCAAATGGTTGTTCTTCCTCCTGTCCCTGAAAGTTAGTGCACTGCAGCATCATGACAATGTGGTCTGTATTTTAGGGCAGGAGATGCTGACAAGAACATCAGCTACAGGGAAAGCAATGAGAGGACAATAACCTGTTCAAAATTAGGCTTGTTTGTACAACACAAGGGGAAAAAAAAAACATTAAAAACATAGTAAGCACAGCTGGCGCTAAATCAGTCTGGTGTGTGTCTTTCTCTCTTTCTTGTGGACACTGCTCTTTTTAATGAGCCACACTGTGCACTGCTCTGCCCTTCTCTTCCTGCAGATGCTCATGAGTGCCAAGCCCTTGCTGTGCAGAACAGAGACAGAGCTGACCTCCTTCTTCTGTCTTACTGCAGTGCTTTGACTTTCCTTGGGTTTGAGACTTTTTCCCTCTTTTCTTCCCTCTCCTCCTATACTCCCAACACTGAACCTCCTCTCAAGACCCCTATGTTTCAGTTTCCTCAGCTGATTGCTCCTTTTAACATTATTTTCCGTGCAGAAAGGGTTTAATTCTGTTTTTCTTGTTTTTAACACTTCTGCCATTTCGTCTTGTTCCAAGGCTCACATAGCTCTTCTCTGCTCATCCTCCCCCTTTGTTCTCTTTCAACATACTTCCACTGAACAGGAGTGGCTCTGACCTTCTCTCCATTTCTCTGTCTCACCACTTTTATTCCCTTCTTGGCATCAGCTCTAAAACATACTGAAGTGTCTCAGTTTTTTTAAAACTAGTCACCTATACAGAGAAATCCCACAAACAGATAAAATCACCCTAGTTATTTTCTCCTCTTCCTCCTCTTGTTTTTCCTGAGATAGGTAAAAAACTGTTTATATAACATCCTGCTGCAACTGAAAATGGCTTTTATTCTGAAGGAGAAAAATGAATGGATGCCTGTGCAACAGGCTGAGCCCAGAGATGTGGAAGACAACCAAACCCTTAAGGACTTTTTGAGCCAATCTGATAGTAGCTTTTGATTTCTGGGCCTTTTCTTTGCCTTTCTTTGTCTTTTTATTTAGGGTTTTTTATGTGTGTTGGGTTTTTTTTTGGGGGGGGGGGGAATGCTGTTTGATTATGGTGTTGTGGAGGTTTTTGGTTATGTTTTTGGGGGCTGTGGTGGGTATTTTGGTTTGGGTTGGTTTGGGTTTCTCAGGGTTTTTGTTGTTTGCACGTGTTTTATCTTTATTCTTAAGTAATAAAGAAATGTTGAAAATCTACTTTTATAGAGAAAGAAAAATGCTGATCACATCTATGCTAAGCTCTCAAAAGCAAAGTAGCAATAGTGGAAGAAAATTATTTTTTAGCACCATCTTTCTGCTGCATTTATTAATCAGCAGATGTATAAATGAGACATCGGGCACTGAGAGAGGCATTTCAAAATTGTTTTCCTCTCTACTTTATCACATACTTTGAAGCTGAACAAATTACAATAAGCAAACTACTCAGTGAGTTTGAAGCAGTCTTTTATTCAGTTTGTAGATGATGAATTTACTTGTTTACATTCTGACAGATTGTTTTGCTCGTAAGGTTTTGAAATACACTTTGTAACCATATATAAATTCATGATTTGCCCACGAAAAATTTGTTTCAACTGCCTGTTGGTTGATTATCCTTTACAAGTGGATCAGCAGCAAAAAATTCATTTTCCTACTCAGAAAACAGGAAAGAATATCAAACTATTCACAGCACTGCTAAATATCCAGATATTAATGAATACAGCCACAAAAGGCCACTTCCAAAAAAAAGTAATCTGTGTAGAAAAGTGAATTTAACAGAATCGCTGGGTAATTTAAGAACATGCTCAACAATAATTATGCCTTCTTTTCTTTTTCACCCTGCTTTAGTCTACATGACATTCTCTTTCCTCTGATCTGCTGCCCATCTCTGCTGGACCTCCCTTGTTTATTATAAAGCAAACTTTGGAGGATGGTGTTCTTGGACAGAACACAGAAGAAGTCTTCTTTGTATAATGAAAACACTGTGAGGGAGTCATTTATTGGATTGGCATGTTGTTGTTTTTGCTGCTTGAATGGCAGATTTACAGGCCTTTGCTGCGTAGGTATTTACTGCTGAGATGGGGAGGAAACTGAATCATAAACATCTCTGTGACTTTGAATAAAAGCAAAAGAAGTGCTGAGGTCATTCTAGCAGCTTGTGTTTGCAGAGTGCAACAGAAGGTGTTCAGCAGAAGACAAAYACTTTCCTTGGCCAGCTGCCCTAGAATCTGCTCAATTAATGTTATTAACTATTATTTGTTTTTATGACAGAGATAAAGAAAAACAGTGCTCTTCTCAGGAAGTTACTTTGTCTGCAATTTACCCTTCACAGAAAGATCCTTGTGATTACAATACTGAAAATATTTGGTGGCCAAAGTGTAATTGAGACCTTGTCTCATTGCTCATCCAAAAACATTATTGCGTATAATTAGCTCTCTTTTTGAGAGGCACAAAAGTCCCCACAAAAAGTTGCTTTCCCACTCCAAATACTAGTTTGAAAGATGGGATTAGGAGGAAGTAACAAGAGGAAGCCCAATAAAGTCAGTAGCTGCTCTACACTTCATGCTTGTGGGCCTTCTTGAGGCACACACTTTCATCAACAAGAAATGTCTCCTGAGAGACCCTTGGCTGCACAGGAAGCAGAGCATAGCCCTTTCCTCCAGTGGCCTGAATGAGGAGAGGGGGGAAGGCTAAAGTTTTTGATGTGGCATTAGCCCTACATAGTCACACTGCTTCATATATGTGTTAAAATCTACAAGTAGCTAATGCATCCACACTTAGGCACCTAGATATTTTGGTGCAAACATAAACACCTTCAAATACTGCCCTGTGTTTCTGCCAGGAAGATGACCAAGTTCAGAGATACATGTTACATTTTGATTCTCAAGGCTACGTGGTGGAACTCATTATTATCTTATGACAGCAGATATTACCACCAAAGAAAAAAAAAAGAAATTAAAGAATGTTCATTTTTGCTTAGTTTTTAAAATTGTGATGTACCCACAGGCATTTCAACTAGTGCTAGTAAGTGCTTTAGAACAATACACAGATACTGATAAATACTTTAATTTGTGCCCATCACTGAACCTGGTCTTATACCATAAGGAGAATAGCTCTCATTGCAAACACAGGTCACCAAGATGTTTTGGCTGTCTTAAGACATTGCTCAAGTGTCTATGTGTTTATTCAGAAGTCTGTGTACAGTATGTTTATTTTGTATTTACTGTCTGACCAAAGTTCCCCTTCAGCCTTTATTTGTCCTGATGTAATCCTGATGTATTCCTAAGAATTATAATTTCTATTTATCCAGTMGATTTACTTTGCCATAATTCCACAGCAATAATGATAAGTTACTCAATTTACGCAGAAGACTAAAATTTGGTATACAAAATCCATTCCTGTAGAACCTAACCTTACACTGTTTTTGTTTGAAAGTTTGATATCCCAGATTTCCCCACACTTGTATTAATATGCAAGAAGAAATATGCCTTTTAAATACAGGATTATTTTGCAACTAATAGTGAAAGTATGTTTCTACTTTGYTMATTTCCTCTCTGATGTTGCAAAAATAACCTGTTCMCACTGACTTCACCAGGACATGGGAGTGTGGTCCACATCACATCACCAGGGTAACACTCAYGTRCTAGAAGCCAAGATTCCACAAAAGTGGTATTTTATGGTTCCATGCTTAATTTCAACTTTAAAATCCACCACTTGTGCAGCCTTGACAACCARTAAAGTCACTGCTGAAATGGGATCTGTGAACCTCATATCCTCTTTTGGTGTCTATGACTGGACATATGTGAACTRTCTCCTCAGACAACCTCTGGAGTAACCTTGCAATAGCCCAAATTTGTGCAAGATCTGATCTGATGGCTTTCAAAGGTGTATTTCAGAATTTGCATAGCTGTCCAAGGAAAATACCACATTCTTTTRGTAGGCAGGATTTGGTATCACACTACTCTTCTCCCACCTGCGTGCCACCAAGGTAACCTAAGATGACAAAGCCATCCTGAAACCAGCAGCAGTTTTAACTGTGTAACTACAGTGGGAACACTGTAGTAACTACACTTTGGGAACTTTATTTMGTTTATTTATTTACTTTATTTAGTTCAGTTCTCCTTTCAAACAGCACCTCTTGCTGTGGGAGAAAAAATACGTAATCTACCAGTTATTGAACAGCAATGRCATCTATGGCCTCCCTGAAACCTGTATATCATTAAAGAACGTACCAGTCAAGATTTGCAGCAACTGTCTGTTGTGTATGAAATGTAATCTGCGTTTACCATAATGACTTTGAGGAAGCCTATTCATCACCTSTTGCGTGACAGTCATGTAGAAGAGAAAAAGAACACAAGGAGAGAATTTTCCCCATTGGTTTTGTCTCAAATCATTCCTCTCCAATCCCCAACAGACAAAAACAAGAGAGTCAAAATGAGTTGCTTTCAGAACCCTGGGGATGTGAGTTTTCCTGCTGGAGTGATAATTTGTTTTCCTTCAGACAGAATGTATCATTCACAATTCCCAGTACAAGCGTGTTTTCTAATTCTCTTCTTAAAGGAAAAATACACCAATTAGCTYAGTTTGTGGTTGGCTGGGTCCTAATTCATTAATGGAGACAGGTAGCTCAGTGCTTGTAAAGCCTGACTTGTTAGGTAGAAAATCCAGATGCTGGACTCAGAATAAGATTATCAAGGTTCTTGAGCTCTACCCACAGGTCTGCTACTGTGCCCCAAGAAACATCTCTTGTCCCTACCACTGGCATAAAAATAATCCCTGCACTGTCTTCTGAGTTATTGCTGAGATTTACAGCATCGCYTTGTATAAAAGTGCCTCTCTTGACCATAAAGCTGGATGTGCTCAGTCCAAGCTCCTGGAAGGAGAAGGATGGTGTAGCAACCCCAATGAAAAGCACAAGAGCRCCAATGCTATCTCACATGTCCATCAGGATTGCTTCCAAGAGCAGACAGGTGCTCATACTACCACAAACGTGTGTCCTGAGCTAAATCCAGCCTATTACTCCAACTACCACCCCACAGTAGCTGCACATCGTGATGAGTCATGGTGTTGTACTGCTGTGCCTGTTACAGGGGTTGAGTCAATGGACCTGTATCCAAAGGGCTCCCAATCCCTTCCACAAGTCCACCTGACTCAACTTTAGAATGTCTGAGGGATAGATAGACTGTTCCCCTTTTTGCTTCTGTACAGTTTGACCTGTCTTACTCGATGCTGGCTTGGCAGTCCTTTCTCTCAAGTCTGTGGAAAGCATTCTGTTTTCTGTCTCAACTCTGCAAGACTCCTGCTTCTTTTTAGAAGGCCACTCYTGAGCATCTGAAGTTTTGCCAAGCAATTTGATGGGGAGATAACTGAGGCAGCACTTGGTTATTCTTAATACTGCAAAACAACCTGATATAGACAAGGGACTGAACAAGGCCAACTCCTTCTGATATTTTTTGGCCCACTGCAAGTGGRAGCTCACCCTTGTCCTGCCTATCCCTGTTCTCCAACACACTTGGAGTGGTTGCCAGAAATACCAACCTGGAGCTCTTCAATGCAAACTTTTCTCATGGGAACTCAYCTGTGCAGAGAGTCACTGTGCAAACACATGTTGTTTCTGTATTGTTGATCTCTTGAAAAAAGATATTAAAAAGAGGAAATAAAGAGGAACACTGGGCGAGTTGTTTCAGGTTGACTGAAAGGATTCATATGATCTGTGTCAGGCATTCCTGTTAGATAGCAGACAGCTACATGGTGATAAAGTCACTGCAAATATTTTGTCTTGAAGGCTCTGGCCTTCATCTGGAATATGGAAGGCCATATTCAACTCCTCAGTTGACTGAAATGGACATGAAAGAGGTTGGTATGAAGTGTAGGTGTATGCTTTTGTTAAAGTTTGGCCTTTGAGAACAGCTCTGTCCATTATGAGAGAGTAGATGGCAAAAGGTAGGAAAATCATGGAGTTCTGACTTAATGCCAAGAAAATCTAAATGAGGAGGTTGCAGGCAGCTGATTAAAACTGATGAACAAAGCTACATCAGATATCTACGTGCATAGCTCTTTTGAAAGATGCAATCAAGGGAGGTGTAGTTATTCAGTGGTGTATTTAGTAGCATTGCTCCACCTCAGCTGTTGCTCATTTGCAGCAGTTCATCCATGGAAAGAACCTATGCCATGCTTTCTGCAAACCACTAACTCAGAGTACCCAGGGGCAACTGCAGAAAGACAGAATGAGAGAAGCACTGAGATAAGACTTCTTGCTGCATGCCACAGCTTGGCACAGTGGGACTCACTGGCACGGCTGGCTCATCCCCTGCCCAGACATCTGCTACCCACGGATCTGATGTCCTTCAAATGCCCTCTAGTGGCTGTGGCTCTGCCTGGGGCCACGTCCCTGTGGTGCAGCTGGAGGAAAAGAGCACTTAGCATGCACATGTAAAGCATAACCTGAAAGCACAGGTGTGGGAAATGCTGGTGCCCTCTGGTAGCCCCCAGCTTTGCCATTTCTGGTGCTGCTACACAAAAGTAGCATCCAATAGCACAGTGCTCTACTCCACTAAGCAGAAGAGCTAGGTTGGGAAGGAACTGGCATTCCAACACTGATGGAGACTCAGTGGGCCCTCCATGTGTTTACACAAGGTGCACTGCTGTTTTAAAGACCAGTGTCTTTAAAAGGGGGGAATTCTCTCTTCTGAATCTCTGCTTAGAAGGAGACATAGCACTCCAGGCACTAGGGAAGGTGATGAGGCTCCCTGAGACAACATGGTCAGAATCCAATGAGTTAAAGATCCTAACATAAACATCTGTGGAATCTGCCACAGACTGAAAAAAGTCTTTGGACAACAAGCTCCCTTCTCTGTCATCAGGGAGCAYAAGGCTGGTTTCTGAGSTGTCTAATATGCCTGTGCAGTTTGCACTTTGYACTTTCAGGTGAGGGCTTTGTCTGACCYGCATCTTAAGGTTTTAAGGAGCATMCTGGCTTGGCTTCTGCTGCAGAAGATCATGAGAAATCAAATGGCTGTGACAGTGAGAATCACCACAATTGACAGGGAGGCCAACTGGAAATCCCTTTGATATTCTCTCTGGATTTCTTTATATTTTTTCCAATATTTTGTCCTCTTATTATTACACAGCTGCTACTTTTTCTTTTCAGCTGCTATTTTTGCTTTCCAAACCAGTATTCACTGACTGCTCCATGGTTGCCCCTTACATAATTTTTGGGAGCAACACAGCTCCTGCTTGGTGTGTCTGTGACTGCAGAGTGTTTTTTTAATGCTGGGTTTGGCATTGCTAACTTCTCATACCTGCTGCAGACCTACCTAAATTCTTCCTCAAGTAATTTCAAAGTAGCAAGAGAGTTACATAAATACTGCTTCACATCCTGGTTATCTGCAGCTTTATTAAGAGTGTAAGCTTTTTGGGGCAAGGGATCACCTCCTAGGGCATTTGTTCTGCCTGTGCTGAACAATGACATCCAGGAGACCTAATATTTTACTGCCCAGAAAAGCAGAGAGGGGAAAAAAGGCACTGCATCCTTATGGGAAGACTGCCCTAATCCATTCTGTGTGTGGATGTGCAAATTACAACAGATGATGCACTTAGCAATTATGTTCTTTGCATACATAAGCAGGAACAACAGCTCCCCGACTGCCAATAWCTCTCTCGACTCTCACCAAACGGCTGCGTGTCACATGGGCACACAGCAAGGGGGATCAGGGAAATGAGAGGGAAGAATGCTTCAGATGGGTAGATACATGCCTCTCAAAATGAACAGCATATTTTTACAAAAGGGCTGAAATTCACCTGCTCCTCAGGTCTTTTCTTCTTTGAAGTAGTTTGTTTTGAGCATTTTAAACTTGCTCTGAAAGGAGAAAAGTGTCTTCAGCTACCCATTCCTCAGAGTGCACAGCCTGAGCCTGTCTGTGGGGTGGGCTGCTTCTTTAATCAAGCCAGTTTCCTGCCCTTCCCTCTCTGTCTTCTGGATCTTCACATAAAAGAAGAATAACCCCCATCCCCCCCAAAAAACAAACAAAAAAAAAAAAAAAAAAAAAAAAAAAAACCCAAATCTGCACCCAAACCAAATAACCAAACAAAAACACCCTCCAAACCCAAAACAAGCAAACAAACAGAAGTCTCAGCACAAACAAAACAACTGAAATAAAAGGAAACTCTGGTTCTTCTTCTAGACCACCTTCTGAGAATTTCTATGATTCATTCCATGTTCTGAATTGCAYCCCTCTGCTTACACAAGAACCATGGCAGACAGTAGGCACTAGGGCAGAAGATGTTACCCTTTTCCATGTTTTCTGTACATTGAGCACTTCCTATAAGCTCCCAGAAAGTTTGAGAGAAAGTGTAAGAGCTGTATGTGGTTTAGGACYTCTCAGGCTAGCTACTTCTAGCAAAGGGTTACTCTTGCCCTTAGAAAGCTTCATACTGACATGCTGATGGAAGGAAGGCTGCAATTTCTACAAGTGTTGATAACCAGATAACATTTTACATCMCCTGTCATACAGTCTTCCCTGAATCATGGAGTCTGCTGTCTTTCCACTTTTCTGCAGACTTCAGGAGAAAGAAACTCTCAACTTCATCTGCATATGAAAATAGGTTGAGACCTCCAAACTCAGACATTTGGAAAATGACATAATTTGACGTGAGTCAGCRTGATTGGCAGGTTGAAGCACAATGCTGGCTCTTGCAGCTCAGAAGTGCCTGGTGAATTGGCGGAACTGCGAAGCTTCACCATGTTGTAGTCTGTGAGGTGCTTTTCTTGATATTCCCTCTTTGTACAATACCCAGAACAGTTATTTGATAGTTCASATTATTCAGACCACATCGGGGCTCAGGAAAGGTGGAAGAAGACAGAAATGGAGGTAGCCTGATCCCTGACAGGTTGCCAATGAAACAATGACACCAGGTGTGAAGTCACTTAGGGCAAGCTTTTGAAATAACACATCCTGTTGGGTGGTGCTGAGCTCTGCTTAAAAACTGGGACAGAATTTTTGCAATGGAAACAGCTGGATACTGAGTGCTTTTAAAAATCTGGCTCTTGTTTAGCTGCCTCCATGGGAACTGAGCTTAACTGAAAACCTGGCCCTGACTGGGCATGCTGAGCACTTTAAAATGGGCCCTTCTGGTCTTTAGAAATTTCAGCTGATGGCATTCTGCAAATAGYTGAGATTTCCTTTCTGAAGTACTACTGTTCTGTGTTCCATGTTTTTTGTTGTTGCTTTCTTTTCCAACTGACACAAATGTCAGTGCCTGCCAGTCTGTTCCAGGCTCTATAAGCTTGTGCAGTTACAGCCTGCTAATTCCTTTGCTTACATGCCAAAAGCCAGAAGTAGCTATCCATCACCTTGCTATTTGTTGCTCTTGAATCCCAGCCTGAGCGAGTGTGTGCATCCTTCAGCCTGAGTCCAATGTAATGCTAAAATTCAAGCCTCATCTATGGGAGGAACTTGCCATCAAAAGCCTCAGCCAAATCTTGGGGCCCTGTTGTACTCATGGTTGTGCAAATAAAGACTGTATGCTCCCTGCAGAATAAACAGACAATATTGACCTGCAGCAGWGAGAGAAACAGAAGGTATAACATGTTGAAGCCACATAGATATGGGTGCACAAAGCATGGATAGMCAAGGTGGGAAGAATATTGTGTTTCAAAAACACAGCTGGACAAGTGCTTGGTGCATACCACCAACTATCAGGAACCAGTGAGGGGTTATTAATAATTCTTGATAGCAGTGAGATRCAGGATTTCAAATATGGGCAGAGAAGCATATATTAAAAGTCTTTTATAGAGCTGCACCCAGTTATTTAGCATGGGTGGTTGCCAGTTGACAAGTGAGCTGTTTTCATAGCTTGCTGTGATGCTCTCACAGGAATGCAAGAGATGTCTGGACAGAATATCTCCAACACGTCAGCTGCACACTGTTGGGGAATGGTGATTGGTGCCATGTAGTACATTAGTGTACTTGGGTGCTCTTGCCTGTGGCATGGGGACATGTAGGCACCAGCAGTTACATTATTATGGTGTGACTTTAGGGCATGGTATAAAATCAGTGGAAACAAGCTGTTGAGTGTTTTTTAGCAGTCTTGTTCCAAAGCGCYGAGGCAATGCAGCAGGCAGAATGCTAAATCTGTCTTCTCATGAAACCCTGGTTTTTGTACAGGCAAGGAGTCATTTACTGTTTCTCTGAAGCTGAAGAGTGATGGTAAACAGAGACTCAATGCCAGCTGGAGTGTATGCAGATAATTCTGCTTTCATATGAAAGGTATGAGGCTGGTCTGAACCACTTGACTCTCTGGGAAGAGGACAAATCTCCCTCCTGCTAACGTCCTGTTGGCTTCCTGCATCTGAAAATGTCTCCTTCTCAGCAGTAAAGTCAAAGCTAAGTGGCAAAAAACAGGAGAGATACTCCTCCTGCTCTCCCTGAATCTGTGATTTCTTGCTGCACCACTTGGGTCTGTTCAGAAGAGAGCAGCCAGCTTCTGGTCACCCCATACCTAAACAGGCTCCATTCCTGTGGTAACACTGTCTTCACATTTGCATGCAAAGTATGATTTGCACTGCACTGTTTAGATTGGCTATTATGTGATAAAATCATTCTGTCAGGGTGGGGGAGTAAGGGAGGGAAATCCTATCTGGTTGTTTTGCTTCTGCTGTCTGAGAACTGAAGAGTTTTTTTTTTAATTAAAAAAAAAAAAAGGGAAAAAAAGAGTTTGTGACAGAAACAGGAGAGGGAGGGAGGACCACCATTGACTGCTGCTAGGGAAAAGAACCTTTTGTTGACTAAACTTCATAATGAATTATACACTCTTCTTCCCACATTAAAGACCATACTGTCTTTTGATGTTATGTCTGTGACCACAAACTCAAGTGCAGATGTCTCTCGTCCTCCCTCTGAGTGATAACAAAGATAGGCTGCACCCTCCACAGGTGCAGATGGTGTCTGAGTRGCTTTTTGGGGTCTGCACTACACCCAGTGTCAGGAGTCAAGCCTAATATTTTTAAAATTGARWTCTTTCTTTATGAGATACTAAATTAACTGTCTGTTTGAGATATCCTTGAGATAGTCCTACCAAATGTCTTATTTCTGAGTGAATCCTAACAAAAGCCTGACACAGATTAGAAGCTGGAGTCTAATACTGGGCATTTTCTGAGGGAAGTTTTCCTGTGGGTGGTTTGGTTCCATCTTGAAGGAGATTTCCCCTTCTGTTTCTTCAGTATCTCTAGGGTAAGGGGAGGAATGTGCTCCCTGATGTGCATTCTTTCCTACTGCTATTTCTGGCTGTGCATAGTCTACTCTTCAGAGGGACCAGGCCAGGGTGTTTAGTCAGTGAATAGTCTGTTATGGGAGATTAAACAGATTTCCCCTCAGTGAAAGAACAATAATCGTGTGATCATTCAGTGGCTGGTTGGTTGGTTGGTTTGGATTTTTTTTGTCCTAAACCATTTCATAATACTGAAGCTTCATGTATCTTAAACACAGATCCATAAAGTTCAAAACAATAATCTGGCTTTGTGCAACTTACTGATACTGCAAGAGGTCCACCTGTGAAGATGAAAATACAGAGATTTACTGCATATATTGTGGAGAAATATGGCAGTGTGACAGGAAACYCAGCATCAAAATCAGGGGAGGAATCTCAGGCACAAACATCAGCCTCATGCTTCATCTTCATGCTTTCCTTGGGTAGCAACCATTAGGTATTTATACATGGGATCTGAGAGCCCACTCTACAGATTCTGTTGGGATAGATGCAAAGATGAGCCTTAGGGAYTAATAGGGAGGAAACCTCCTCCAATGATAGGAAACCAGGGAACAAATTATGGAAAAATGAATTCCTTCATCTTGAGAAGATTTACCACTCCTACCCTTGGGGTGGCTGACTATGAAATTTTGCTCGTCCCCCTCATTTTGCTTGTCCACCTACAGTTTTGTGCATGTGGAAAAAAATGGCCATCTGAAAACCCTCAGAAGCACAACTCTTCCCACTGATCCATGTTCAGCACTGCATCTGCACTGCACACATCCACCAGTGGATTACATATGCTGCCCTCTGCTCTGAGGGATGCACGTGGGAAAAGAGAGGTGGCAGAGCCTGCAGTGAGAAGGATTGTGCATGGGTGATGGTAAGTCTGCCACTTAACAGCTCCATTTAAAAAATGTTAAGATAGTGCTTAAATAGCTGCTAGAATGTTTTCATGAAGACTGTAGCTATTAGGAATTAATCTTTGAAACAGGAAAATATTTTCCACCAGTGCATCAAATCCTGAATGTAAACTAGTCAATAGGTGGAGAGATTTATTTTGATGACCCCTCTGTTCCTGTTTACCCTTCCTCTGGATAGAGCTAGCACAGAAGAAAATCAGGATCCAGGAATCAGCCAAGCCACTCCTCTTACAGAAATTTAAATTTCTGTCCCTACRGTGTAAAAACCATAACAGGAGGAAGCACATAATCTTGGGTCTTCGTCCCAAATCATATAGGGATATTAGGAATTATACTGCAAAATCCTTGGGACTGGAAACGCTTGAGCATTCTCTGCAGCAGATCTCACCAACTAATAAACGTTCTTTACCTGAGATGCAATATAACATTAATAATATAGCTTTGTTGATAAAATTATAACAAGTATGTCTATGCACTGAAATAACAGAGAAAATTATGTTTGTGCATATAAAGTAAAGTAGACATACATTGCAATTTATATCTCTACCCTGTTACTGCCCAGGGAAATGTACTTACATTTAATCCAGCTCTGGTGCACATGACAGGCATTCTGCAGCTGCCAGTGATGTTATGTACTGTAAATTCCAAACAACCACTGTAAAACTGTGCTCATTATAAGAAGTAAAATATGGTACCTGAATCTTAACTGGAGTATTAATAATAAAAATGGATTACATGCATCTTGTTGGTTGAGCTATTATTCCAGGGAGGAGACTGATTTCAGGTTTTGCCTCACTGACTGAATGCCAGAACAGGTATTTGCATGCAGTGTCTCTGACCTGAGAGAAAATGTCAGAAACTTTGTAATTTTTATAAGGAAAAATAAAAGGTTCTTTGGGGTTTTGTTTGTTTGTGGGTTTTTTTTTTTAATTATAAAGTAAAACTCTATTTTCTGTGTTATTTCTTAGAAAAAGAAGAATCTCAGAAAAATTAAATATAATTTATTGAATTAGAAGTCTGTATAATCATAATTTTCTCTACACTTGAACATGATCCATTTTTCAAATGCATATCATTTAGGCTTTGTTGATAGGGCTGTTAATGAAAACCCTGACTCTGTGTAATGGGCATACATTCAGATGATGCAGTTGKGTTTAATTTTGTGGCAAGATCCATATGCTTAGCTTTGTGTGCAGAAAATGTATGACACATTTCACTTTTCCCYGTGTGGAATTCTGGGCCTCTAGCTACTTCTCAGCCATTGGCAATGTGCACCAGACAAGCCCTGTGCACATCCCAGTGCTGGCAGCCTGATTTCATAAAATCAAGGCATTATTTGGGGTGGCAGATCCAAAGAAAAATTGAAGATCATCTAGTTCCAATCTCAATGAAATCAAGGAACACTTTCTACCAGATCAGCTTTATCAGGGCCCCATCCAACTCTGTCTTGAACATTTACAGGGATGGGGCACCTGCAACATCTCTGGGTAACTTGCTTCACCACCCTCACGGGAGGAAATTTTTTCCTAATAATCTAATCTGCATCTACCCTCTTGCAGCTTAAAGCCTTTTTCCTACCACTACATGCCTTTATAAAAAGTTCCTCTCCAGCTTTCTTATACACCCCTTTCTCCAGCCTCTCCTTTGAAGAGCCCTCTTGTCTAGGCAGAAGTACTGAAACAGTGTATTCTACCCAGGAATCACACTGAATCAGGACAAAGAGCATCTTAACTGTACAGTTTCAAGGGGAATGTACCCTGAAGCCTTGAAAGCCACCTTGGCAAAGCTCTAAAAGCTAGAAATATGACCCCCCCCAAGTTGGCATCAAACAGCTGGTTTAAAGGATTCCCTTTTGCTCCCCATGASATCTAAATTCTACTGAATTCAATAGTGACTTCTCTTGTTGTGGAAGGTGTTTTGGACTTCCTGTAAACTTAACCCCAAATATGGTTCAAATCAGGACCATTTTACCCAGGGTCAGACAGTGTGTGACGACTTTCCTTCTGCTCCTTGAAAAGAACTGTTCACATCTGAAGGAGCAAAACCATTGAAAGCAGGAGGGAAAAGCATATTTCCAGTGTTCACTGCCTKCCAAACAAGCAAGATGGAGCTGGCAGATTATGGTGGGACCGTTCATCTTGTGGCCAGTGCCTCACATGCCATCTGTGAGCTGGCTGCTGTATCCATGGCAATGGGCAGCTAAGCTCCTAACTTTTCAACATGCAGAAAAGGAAATCACCTTATTTCAGACTTGATGTAATGGCTGTCTGGTTGGACATTCATAGCTAATAAACAATAAGCT
The DNA here is from genome assembly GCA_902810485.1 of Alauda arvensis. NCBI lineage: Eukaryota > Metazoa > Chordata > Aves > Passeriformes > Alaudidae > Alauda > Alauda arvensis. Next base: position 371,528 of record CADDXX010000091.1, on the reverse strand, counting down.
TTAGGTGTTTCCTGGCAGCTAATGGCCACCTGTGCTAAAAGCTGTCAGTTTCTGCAGTAATTCACTAAATGATAGAAAATGGTTTTTATGTCAGTCATTATGGCATCAATGCAAAAGTTTTGTTTCAAGTGTAATCAGCTTTACGACACTAATGCCACTTCTAAGGGAAAACAGGAGTTGCCTGGTAAGAAGAGAAATGCAGTGTACACAGCCAAACTGGTACTTGCAGAGAAAAGACCCAGCTTGTGKGAACTGCCAAAATGCCAGTGAAAGGAAGAAATAGCATTATTTTTCTTGACAGAATGCACTACATCCTTTACAACTTAGACTTTTTCTGAGGAGCCAGGGGAAGAGGGAAGCACAGGACCTCACTTCAAATCTTAACACATTGAATTCCCTTCTACACAACTATGGATAAAGTATGTTTCCTATCAGGATGTGAGAAGCCATAAAAAAGCAAAAGCCTGACCACAGGCAGTGTATGATGTTGGTAAAGAGCACATGTATGAATTTCTACTCAGAAGACATTAAAAGGACAGRGTCATGTAAGGATTCACAGTTGCCTGAACCACATGTTTCTGAGTGCACAATTTGTAGTGATAACATCTCAAAAGAGCCCTGACCTTGGTACACATCAAATTTCCAGTTTTACTTCATGCCTAATCTTTGCTTTCCCATGCAATCTATAAATGGCAATTGATTTGTACACAGATGAGAATTTCTAATAAAGAAGTGCAGGAAGATGTCCTTTCTTCTTTAAACACCTTTCTTCTGCCTTGGTGAAGAAAATGTTGCACTTAAATTGAGCTGTATACTTTACACAGGCACAGTGTGGTGGAAGCTTCTAAGCTCCAACTACCAGAAGGTTAGAAAAGAGGAACATAACAACCTCTCCARCAATTTTTAAATCTTTGTGTTGACTGTTGCTATTGAATTCAGAAGCTACTTATGCCTCAAAACCCATGCAAAGTGGACCAGATACTGGAAAGAAASTACTTCCTGTGACCTCTCTAGCTGTTTGACAATTAGCATTTGCACAGCTTGCAGAAAAGGCAGGAGTAGCCACTGGGTCTGGCATGTGTCTATGTTACCTGAGCTGAGTGCTGGAGGAGACCCCATCAATTAGGATAGCCAACAATTTTCATCTGCATCTTCCAAAGAGACATCCAGRCTTACATGTCCTTGTGTCCTCAGGAGGAGGCAGCAGCAAAGCAGGGCACAGCTGGGYAGATGTGCTGTACAAAGGAAATAGAAAGGCAATTCACTTACTCCTCATTTGCCTGGTTCTGCTTCTCCTCAAAAAAGTCCACAGAGATTCTTTTCCACAAATAAGACAGTGCTGATAATTTATGTTAATAAGTAGCTAGTGTCCTCAGGCAACCACTGAAGGGTATGGAATTCAATGGGAATTTTATCCCTAACACCATCAGCCTAGGATGCTATCATTGGGCCTTGCCTGCATACATAATATTCATCATTTACATGCACATRTGAAAGGAAGAAGGAGGACCAGCAAGGGTCATGAAGGATGGAGAAGACAATCATATCAGCACTCCTACTTGACCTCAGGCCTCTTCTCTAGTTCTAATAACTTCTTTATAAATTGAATAAATGCACGAGCTTTTACTTGCATTTTAGCCAAAGGTGAAATAGCAGGGCAAAACTCCCCCTCCCTGAGAGTTTTGGAGCAGCAAAGGAGGGGTCTTTATTTTTGTATACATAAAGGCAGATTCAAAAAAAACCAGAGGGATGGTCATGGGAGAAAAAAAGGAACAGAATAATGAGATAGCCATGCTGGCTGATGGAAAGCAGCAGGTAATTTGAGARGAATTTCTTTACACAGAGCAAATTAAAAGATTTAACTTGCCAAATAGAAGCCAATAAAATGACAACAATAAAATAATTAGAAAATAAATAAATTAAATGGCAGGGGTAGACGGGAAAAAAATTGCTTTCATCACCTAGTGCAAAATGTGAATTAATGTTTCAATAACGGGACAAAGGGTGAAAGAACATCATCCCATAATTTTAAATTAATCAGGGATCTCTTGCAGCAAATTCACATACATTTATATATGTATATAATGTTTAAGTATGTAACAAATACATGGAAATTCATTCCCACTGCAAAAATTCCTGTTAGATTTGCCCACTTCTGCAGAATTGCTTCAGTCTGTCTTGCCCTTACTAACAGTGTCTCTAATGCTCTGTTTCTGAGGTGAAAATGGAAAGGTGAACAGCATGTGAATCATAATGTCTTTCAAAGTCTGCTGATGGCCTGAAGAAACACTAGAAAGGTAYAAACTAGCTGAATTCTGACATCTGAAGTTAATAGTCTGCATCTTATTAGAAACAAGTACAATATAAAATTAAATGCAATACCCCATAATTATGAGATTTACTGAATGCATAATTAAACTACTAAAGAATTTCTCTATCTGCCACACTGCTTTGCAAATTCCAGAAGACTCTTTATGAAGACAGAACAGCCTTCAAGTGGAATGGATTTGATACCTGGCTGCTTACCAGACAAAGGCTGGCAATTTTTGTCATTGTGCAATGAAGTGCTTTAGTGTAGATACAKCCACTGAAAACTGTGATCTTGAGAAGGCAGGGTCACACATTTCTGCAGACTCATGCTCCTTGTGTCCTTTAGGCTGATGAACCAGATACTTTTGCGGAGAGACTTTAAAATACAAGAGAAAACCTACTCAGACAAGACATCTGGTTTTGTTTCCTTCACAAAAGAAAAGGGATTTAGAAGGTCATCTAATGGAAGTATATGTCATCCCACTGACAAAATGATTGAAGCAAATTATAACAGYTATTATTAAAGTATGAGGTGAAATGTTGTGGAAAAGACTTATGTGCAGGTTATTCAAAGGGGAAATTTTGACTGAAAAAGGAACTATGGAAGAAACATAAATTCTCAGAAGCGCCCAGTGGTAACTGGACTTTATGTACCTCTGAACTAAGCAAATCTCAGGCCATGTAAAAGTTCTTCTCATGAACATCCTAAAAATGAATTTATCCAAGGAGAAGAAAAGGAGTGCACCTGCAAAAAWGTAATTCTTGCAATTGAGACATTTGGGTTTATTCTATGTGAAGACAGAGGTGGTTGGGCCATCTGTGCACAAATAAAAATCAATCCTAATGCGCATTAATCCTATAGCACCTCTAAAAAGAAGGGKTTTTTTTATTCTTTGGAGATCAAAACTGGCCTCAAGCTATATTACTTAATGAGCACCATGCACTAACTACTTAATGGGCAAAAATGTGAATGAAAATCTGAAAATCTTTTAAGTCACTGTGCAGTGTTTCCAGTAACAAGAACATCCTTCTACTCTCATATCACTGATAGCATCAATTTCACAAAGAAAAGTAAGTAATGAGTCATTTTGAACAGCAGGTAATGACAGTACTGGCCTTTATTCTCACTTGTGCCAGAACCCCTTTCACACCAACCTAGGAAACTAGAGAGTCCTAAAAGCAGCACTTCACCAGGTGTTGAGCAACCTTAATGAACATGAAAATCAAACCCATTACTTGAGAGAGGGCATAGTAAAGTGTCTGGATGCCAATAACCATCACATGAGGTGCCCCACTCAGTGGGAGACCGAAAGAGACTCATCAAAGTAACTAGGAAAGGAAATTATTCCATTAGCTGCAGAAATCAAGGAAAACCACTTCCAAGAAAGGTGGCACTCTGTACTTGGGAGGAAAGAGAGCCTCTTTCGCTCTCTGTAGCTGGTTTTACAGACAGTAAAGGGTTGTGGGGAAAAAARAGAAAGAATAAAGGAAAGAATAGGTCTTTCTAAAGCTGGAACACCGGTCATCTGAAGGACCTACTAACTCTGCAAGATAGTGCATTGAGCAGACAAGTGCAGCTAAAGATGACTGGAGAGACAGGAGAGGAGAAGATAAAAGAGAAAGAAAGAAGACAAAAGCTGAGAAAATATTACTAGACTAAAGCTAGAGGGAAGAAAGAATCAAAAGTAAATGGGAGAAAAATGAAAATTAAAAAAGCCAAACTCATAAATAAATAATCCTACAGACTTAAACCAGATGTCTGTAATAGGAGTTTGGGCTACAATGCAGTACAAATCTGAGCCTAAGAGAAAACAAAAACAAGACACATGGGAATACTTTCTCTTTCAATTCGTCCTTGTTTGTTACATGTCCTGATTTTACTTCTAAAAAGGGAAATCTCTGGCTGAGAAAAAGCCTTAAACATTCCTTGATGTTGCACTTACTTTCTCATCTCACATTCCCATTATTGGAGTGTTTTCACTTTAACTATTGATGTTTTCTCTATCATCAAGCAGCTCCATTGAGTGCATCACCAGGGTACAGTTCTATTTGGGGCCTGGCACTAGGGAGAAACACCCCAAATCCACAGGGATTTCAGAAGAATATTTCCCATAATAAAGGCACATAGGCATCATGCACCTCTTTTGCACTGAAACATTTTGGTTATGCCTTATGCCCAGAGCACGAGGGCAGTAATCTTGGGTAACTTCAGGAATACTTTACTAACCTCAAGCTCTGCTGTTCCCCACAGCCTCCACTGAACCAAGACTGGCTCTGGTGATGCTTCAACACCCTGCTCCACTGCTTGGCTCTACCTACAGAGGGGAAGTTCAGTCCTGCAGGTCCCTCCAGGATGAGTGTTCCCAGCATCTGTCGGGGAAATGGTCCATCTCTGACCTTGAAAGTACAGCACTCTTCTCCTATGTTGATTTCCTATCTGTGAGTGGGCCCAATGGTTTTTATTCTGTGAGTGGTATTTCCCACCCTTGCAAAGGACAAACATTTAACCTCATAGCATACCTCCCATTAGGTTTTAGCTCCTTTTCCCTCAGAGTTAGTAAAGCACTCACATGCGTGATGTCAAAGTCTTGACACAATACAAAAGGATAGAAAAGGCTGCAAGCTAAAGGGAARTCTACATATTTCTGAAATTGTAGAAGCTATTGTTTTGCATAATGCCTACCCAACCCCAAATTGRTGTAGCAGATGGAGGAAGGGAAAACAGGTTACATGCCTACAGTGTAAGTGTACTGACAGGCTTTGCTCTGCCAACTACCAAAATGACTTGCCATGCCTCTGTTAGAGTAGTTTCTGAGAGGATGCAAAATTGCAGTTTAGACTGTGATTTATGAATACTTTTTCATGTCAGAAGAGTCTGCTGAAGCACAAGTTTATCTGCAGGTAGTAGTCCTTGGGTTATAAAATAATTATTTTGTAAAAGGTACAATACTTATTATTTGGATATAGAAAACAAAGAGTAAGTCTTCATTGGAATCTCCTAGTAAGAAGCACCTTGAAAAATCACATTATTTATATAATCTATGTGATAATGTTTTTTGCCACTGTGTGACTTTAAAACTGAAAAAAAAGAAAATTCAAATAAATTTTTTTCTGCTTGATTTCCTTCCAAATTAATTTCACCATTTGCTATTTTATGACTTCATATTTTCAGCTTTCACGCCAGTGCTTAGGAGGCTGGGGTATCTTAATTTTGCTGATACATACTTAAGATCAGATCTGGGAACTTAGGAAACTAGGTATTGACTTCCTGCAAACATATGCCTTTTAAAGACAGTCCTGGGAGTGCTGAACCTGAACACTCAGAGGCGATCCTGCTTTCAGTTCCACAAGGAGTCCTGGGCTAGATTTGAAGAAATAGCATTTTTGAAATCTGCAGAGTTTACTACCAAAGCCAGATTTTTCCGTTAAATATGCATAGATTTGTACCTATTTCACTGCAGGCCACATATTAAAAAAAAAAAAAAATCTACTGTATTTCCTATTGCAAATCAATAATCACTTCAGCAAAATTTTTAACTTCAAAGACAGATAAAAGATTTGTGGGGGACAAAACTTTGTGAAATAGGCTGAGATTCAGAGTTTACAGTATAGTGATCTAACATAGACTAATATACAAATATACTGTTGGTTTATACCTGACAGAGTTTGTAGCTATCTAAAACAAACCCAATCTAAAGCTGTGAAGCTCTAACTAGCCAAGAGCCAAGCGGTTTTACAACTGTCTTGCTAAATATTTTCTAAAAAACACCCCACCCATTTTAAATCTAGACAAGTCTGTGTATGGCTAACTTGGGAAAGAAGAAAATGGTTTCATCCCACCTTGAATTTCTGCTTCCCAGGAACCCAGGTCCTTTCCAGCATCCTGTACCATAATCAAATGAATCCTTTCCCTTCCCTATGCTGTGCCCCCTATCCTTGCTGACCACCACAATGCACTAACAGCTAGGATGCTATCCCCATCCAAGCAATGGTAATGCAGGCATAGGGATGCAGCTGCAGGGCCGTAGCTCCAACCTCTGCTGTAACACCTGCTGGTTATGGCCCACAACAAGGACTTGCAAACTCCATGATAAGGCTCCTTGTCTGAGTTGTYAAGATTTTTGTGCTTCCCATGGTGAAAACAGCTTAGTAGGTAAACGGGCYTGTCATCCCATCCCAAAACATGCAYATCTGCATGTTCATACAGGATCTGTGTGAAGGAGCAAAGAGATGTAGGTTGCCTCAACCTGTCCCAGTAAGTTTCAGTAGTTCTGGTGCATTTTGGATGTAGCAAAAACACTTGTACATCTTTCTGCTGCACCTAAAGTACCCTGCTGTTCATTTCAATTACACAGTCCTTTTGTGAGATTAGTTGAACAAATAAATCTGTGCTTGCCAGGAGCTGAAGTCATCCACTAGGCACCAAAATGGGGGTTTGGTAGGTACCATTGCTTGCTTCACCTCTGTATGCCCACAATGGCCTCCCAACAGCAGCATGATTCAAGGACTCACTGCCTTTCTACCTGCTTGTCACAACCACCATTTCCTCCTCCCCTTCTAGATCTCTGCTGCCAATCCCCATTACCTGACAGCAAACATGACAAATTGCCACCATGGGACAAGGGCCTCAAGCATTTCATCAAGGGTGGTAATCTACTACGGCCTCTCCCCTGCCTTTTGTATTTCTCTCACACTACTGTGCCTCCATTGATCCTTCCCATGTCTGCCCTTTCATCTGCACTATTGTCAGCCCTTGTTGACATGGCACCAGCCACATCCCTCGTGAAGCCAGTGCACCAGGTGACTAACYTTTCCTCTCAAGCTGTACTTGTCAGGGATTTTAAATTCTAATTAGGTATAGCTTCACTGGTTTTCCCACCTGTGAGGGAATGCTATCAAGTGCTGTGGCACCAGGAGGTAGATAGACAATTACAGGGAAGAAACTCATCCTTATTCTGATCCCTTGAAAACACTGTTCCTGTTTTCAGGAGTGTGTCACATTTATCTCCTTTGTGTGTGTTTTTAAGATGTCCCCTTAAATAAAAAAGAAAAAGAAAAACAAAACAAAACAAAAAACTACATCAAAACCCCTGGGATTAAGCCATCCTGCTTTTGCAATCCTTCAGCTGCTTCACTGCCACTGCAAATCAATAGGTCACACTTCTTTATTCCCACACAGCAACTCAGCAGCAACAACAAAGCCAAATGAAGCTTTTCTACTCATTTGACTTCTGTGGTCTAATACCTGCCAAGTGTTTGACCACAGATCTTTGACTTGTTTCTACAGCCTCCAGGACCCTRAGTTGGCTTGCCTTCAGCTACTAGCTGGGACTGCAGCAGCTGAGCTGGCATGGGCAGCATAGGCAGCGTGCACTGATTTCAGATTTCACTGAGGCCATAGGCACATTAAATKAATGTTGCTCCAGCTCTTTATAGGTCTTGGAGGAAAAGGGAAACCACTGAGCAACTGGTTTGTTTTTGCAGAAATGTGTAAGTTCTTTTTTCATTTTTGTTGCTTTTCCTACATAATGATGTTTCCATTTAGGGACATTTATAGAAAAACTGACATATTGAAGGTGATTCTGGAGAACAAGAGACCTAGAAGAGACATTTTGAAAGGTGCAGCAATCCACCAAATGTATGAAAATGAACTGTGAAAGAGTAAACATTTTGAAACTGATTTTAAATAGTTTCTAAGTCAATGGAGCATACTGCAAAAATCAGCCCTCTTGCTTTGTGAGTGTGCAGTTCTCCATAATCTCTTCTCCATTAYCTGGCTTGCACAGAGCATGGACCAGCCTTTCCTTGAATGAAGCCAAATGAGAAATTGCACACCAAGAGCAACTAAGTCACTTCTGCCCCAAATCAGTGCAGAAGATCAGAGTAGAGAAAGTCCAAACAAAAAACCCCCACCACCCTAAAATTTACATACTGTGTATGTGGGTCCTTGGCACCAGCTGTTTAATTTTGTAGAACCTCTTTCAGAGCAGTAGAAGCAGTCTACAGCCTCATACAATGCAAATATAGTTTATTGCTACCTATTCCATTATTCTGGAAGTTGAGAGTATAAACTGAGCAATGCAGGAGCAACCCTTAGCATCTGCTTTCCATGTAAGACAGAGATAGCTCTCCACCTGATATTACTATTATCATTTACTAGAGTAGCATCTAGAGGCCCTTGATTGGGATTAGGCCACTATTATTACCAGTCGTGTCCCTCAGGGGTCTGTGCTGGGACCAGTTCTGTTTAATATTTTTATTGATGACATGGATGAGGGTTTAGAGTCTTTCATCAGTAAATTTGCAGATGATACTAAGCTGGGAGCTTGTGTCGGTCTGTTAGAGGGATGGAGGGCTTTGCAGAGGGACTTGGAACGGTTGGATGGATGGGCAGAGTCCAATGGGATGAAGTTCAGTAAGTGCCAAGTCCTGCATTTTGGCCACAATAACCCCCTGCAGCGTTATAGGCTGAGGACGGTGTGGCTGGACAGTGCCCAGGCAGAAAGGGACCTGGGAGCTGAACATGAGCCAGGGTGTGCCCTGGTGGCCAAGAAGGACAATGGCCAGTCCTGGCTTGGATCAGGAATGGTGTGGCCAGCAGGAGCAGGGAGGTCATTCTTCCCCTGTCCTTGGCACTGGTGAGGCCACACCTCGAGTGCTGTGTCCAGTTCTGGCCCCTCAGTTTAGGAAGGGCCTTGAGACGCTTGAGCGCGTCCAGAGGAGGCACCGAGGCTGGTGAGGGGCTTGGAACACAAGCCCTGTGAAGAACAGCTGAGGGAGCTGGGGTTGTTTAGCCTGGAGAAAAGGAGACTCAGAGGTGACCTTATCACTCTCTACAACTCCCTGAAAGGTGGCTGTGGTCAGGTGGGGGCTGGTCTCTTTCTCCGGGTAACAACAGACAGAACAAGAGGACACAGTATCAAGCTGTGCCAAGGGAGATACAGGCTGGATTTAAGGAGGAAGTTTTTCACTGAAAGAGTGGTCAAATACTGGAACCATCTGCCCAGGGAGGTGGTGGAGTCACCGTCCCTGGATGTATTTAAAAAAAGACTGGATGTGGCACTTGGTGCCATAATCTAGCTGAGGTGCTAGAACATGGGTTGGACCCGATGATCTTGAAGGTCTCTTCCAACCTAAAAATTCTGTGATTCTGTGATTATAGGTACTGCTTGGATTTAATAAAGTAGCCCCTACCCCAAATAGTAAAGAAAAAATGTATACTGGGGTACAGCCTATTTGTTGAACAAGCAAGACAGGGAATACTGCTGTGGTTATACWCTTTTATATAAATGGGGTTGCAAGTGAAAAATTCCTTTGATCTCATTCTCACCTAGATTCATGTTTACCACTAAACTGCAAATCTGGCAGAGKTAGCTATCTCCACTGAAGCCAGCTCTGAGAATGCAAAAATGCTGGAGGTCAGGAGCCAGGTGGGATGGAAAATGGTTAGGGAAACCTCTTCCAGCCTCCCTCTGCCAGCTGCTGTTTCTGAAAGCCTCTGCCAGGAGACCTATGCCTTTCCTAGCTCTAAATCCACCCCTGACAGCAACTGAATGTCTTTGATTTGTATGAATAAATTTCAAAATGTCCTGTGATTACAGCTTCATAATATTCCGGAAGCAGATGGCAGGCACAGATGACACTGACAGTAGTTGTAAGTGCAAATAGGAGGTGGCAGAGAGGAGTGAGGAAAGACAGAGTCAGTTTAGGAAAACTATGAAAGMAAAAGAGCTGTTACTTGGAAGATGCAACCAAATAATGAAAGCAGGTAGAGAGGATTCAATTGCCACTAGGAGAAAAATACAGAGCTCTGCTTCTTGAACTAGTACAGTGTGTGCTTAAATGTCTTACTAAAAAGAGAAGAGAGGGACAAAGAGAGAGAAAGACGTTTATACATTTAACTGCCCTTGACAATGAGGACCAAAACTGTGCTCTTCCAGGRAATAAACAGCAGTATACATTTTGGAAACTAGCATTCATCACCTGGATAAACACACACCATTAACTCTAGCTCCTCCTTTACTTCTGGATCAGGTGATAAAGTTCACTAGTCTGAGATAAAGCTCTTTTTAAAATCATCTTAGGAAACAAAGAATTTATCTGCAARTCCCACCAAAGTTTTAAAAATCTGGGATGATGTTTACTTTTATTAGATGCAAGTGGGAATGAGATCCATGGTACTAAATGAAGGTCTTACAGTGTCTCTTCAGAGTACATTCACTCTCACTCCAGGCAGCAAGGAGAAATTATTTTCTTCCTTCTACAACCTAAAGAATTTAGCAAGAGCGGAAATCTCCTGGAAGATACTCAGTGCAATTTTTTTCCTCTCGTCACCACCTCCCCTTCCCACTTTTTTTTTAAACATAGTGTACATCAAAGTAAAAACTGACATGTAGTTCCCTGAAGCTCTCCTACAGTTTTTTGATTTTTGGAAATTTCATTTTCTACTTTATAATGATTATATGAGTGAGGATAAAATGCTTTCTTTGGGGTTCATCTTAGACAGAGATGCAATAAACATTGTAACTTTCCACTGCAATGGAACAAATTCTTTTGTAGATGGGCAGRAAGGGACTGTGTGGATTAAATTATATCTGAGCACTTAAATATGGATAAAGCATATGGAGAAGGCACTCTTCCATATACTCATAGAGTGAGTATGTGGAAGACTGGAAAGGGGCAAAAAAAGAAGAGGCATGGGTGGCTGAGCTAGTGAAGTCCTCACTTTTGCTCTAAATGCAGCCMACCCTAGTTTCTCAGTCTCACTGAGCTGCAGCTGTCCATATGCACACACACACACACAAAATCCCAATTATTAACAAATATATAATCATATTTTGCAGTTTTTCCTCAGATAATTGCCAAGTGTGACTCAACACAAACACTGAATTACACCTGCCTTGTACCAAAAAGTTTTTTCCTCCAGGTGCACGAAACAAGACAGAGATAATTTCAATCATGCCATGTTGTGCTGGATTGCTTGTTTGCCTTTTCTCTTTGTGGGATACTGTTGTTCAGAAGGGACACCACTGAGGCTGACAAATTCACCTTACTTCCAGCTGCTAAGTAGGAAAAAATAGCTTTGTGTTGCCCTGATTTTCCTTTCATGAAGTTTATGAAATACCAAAGTGCATCTATACCTAAAAAGGAGAAGGCCATMTGCTCAACATTTGTCTGATACACTAGTCTTTCACACCAGGATTGCAAGTCAAYCTTGCACACCAGGTTTGCACACCAATCCCTGAAAGATCCTGCCCAACTTTGTCTATCAACAATATCTAGCATTTTGCCTGTCTTTTAAAAACATATTTTTAATTACTTTGGAGTCTTGATATGCAGGTCTCTCCTCAGTGTATGAATGGCCTTCCTCTGCCTCATCAGAGCGGGGAGGAATTGATCCCTGAGATKCTGTGGCAGAGCCTGATGGAGAGGACAGTGAGGTCTAGGAAGTGGCTGTGTCCAGGACACTCCTCTCCTGGTGTGGGCTGTGGCTGGGACCAGTGGCTATGCAGAGCCAGTCATCATCCTCTTCATGCTCTTTGCTTGCTCTCTCTTACCCAGTCAGCCTAGACTGGGTAGATAAGCCCAAACATCACTAGGCCACTGACAGTGCAGACAGCAGACATCTGTAGTATGGTTCCTCTATACTCCAAATGTGCARAAGATCTCAGAGCAGATCAACCTCTGAATCTCTGAGAGCAGAGGGCAGATTTAAGGACAGGGTAGAGCAAGGCTAGGCAGGATGTTATCATGGAAAAGTCAGCTTGGTAAGGTCCTCTTTCAAGGCCATATGCACTAGGATTCATGACAGGCTCATTCTCACTACCAGGAGCTGGCACTGATGCTGGAYTGTGAAGTGCTCACTCAGATTCACTGCCATACGTTTGATGGGCATCTGTGCATGCATTATCTAGGTAACATGGGGGGAATTATGGGCTAGCTTCCCACCTTGTCCATTTAACATGATCTTTTGGGAATTTAGTGACACTACCTAAGCATCTTTGTAGGAGATATGTTGCACTTGCATGGTATGGGCTTGTTGGTCTGCAAGACTGGATCCCCTCAATGTGCAGTTTAGCTTGGCTGACAGCCACTGCAACCTGTCCTCGGCACTGTGGGTGCCCCATCTTGGCATTTTGCCTGTATCTTGGAAGGATTTAGGTTATGGTGGATTTATTTCACTTCTGYAGTTTATGGCCAGGTATTGACCTTTGGCTGTTGGCAGATAGAACCCTTCCCAACAGCTTTGTTCACCCAGCACTTAGATCATGACAGCAGATGTTGAAGGACCTTTCTTACAGCTATGCCTACAAATAGCAATATTGTAAGAAGGCAAGGGCACACTGAAAAAACTTGAATCAATCCCAAATGCAGCAAAGTCTTTCACATAGCAAAACCTATTCCCATCAGAGATGATGACATCACTACCTGGTGAAAAAGCTCTTTGTTTCACCTACACCAGCTTTTCTAGCATATTCAGTCACATCTTGACAGTGGTGGGAAGGAAGAGATAAAACCCATTTCAAAATGGATGTATTTGCATGATTTTAGCAGTTACAGAGCAGGAAAATTTAACAAAGTGCCACATGTTGCTCTGCTGAAATGTTGGGAAAACACTGTCCAGACTGTCAGAGCCAAGAGTTTATTTGAATGTGAATCATCCCCTTTCTCAACCCCATTGGAAATGCAGTATCACCTTGCAAAAACTGGCAATGTCACCAATGCTGATTATTCCAGGGTATTGGCACTGGGGGTTCTATTTGGACAGCAGAAACAGAAAGAAATTAAAACACAGAGAAAAAKAGATGTTTCTGGGTGATCAAGAGCTGTTCAATGCATTTTAGAGAAAGTATTGAGCGTACTGGACCTTTGACACACAGAGGYGACACACAGAGGCTTAGGTTGCTTCTGAAACACCATAGTTCAGTTCAATTTGTCTTGGAAATAAAAGGTTATCATTTTACTTCAGAATAATTGGACTGCAACTGCTAGTGATTCAGGAGCTGTTTTACACACAGCTCAGTGGTCTTTGACACAGCTGAGCTGTCCACAGGTAAAGAATGGGATGGTTAGTTACAGAAGGTCATCTTATTAGCCCTCCCATCAATAAATTCTACTGACACAAGTCCTCCCTAGCCTACACAMATTCAGATTTTCTACATCCTTATTTCAGTTAGGAGTATCTTTTCCTACAGTACAAATACTATGTAAATGTCTTTTCCACAGCACATAGCCTGACAGACACCTAATTGGGCTGAAGCAGCTTAATAAAGTTTTAAGTGCTGCCTTTTTGTGGCCTAACAAAATCTTGCGAATAGAAGAACCCTTCAAGCACAAACATGGCCATGGATGGATAAGGCAGTACTGAGGAGTGGTGTCAGCCTAACACTTAAGGGAATCCAGACTTCAGTCTAGTTACTGTTTTAAAAATGGGTATCTCCACTTCCCRTTACACTGACTTCTGCATCTCTTTAAAGGTGTGGACAGACTTYAGTGAGTTTATAATTCAGCCAATATGAATGTTGTAATATCCTCAGTTGCCTATTTAATTGCTTTCAATGACAACTTCATCTGTGATCTCTAAAGCTCTTCTTTTGCTTTTCAAAATTGCATWTGTGCTCTTTCCCAAAGATTTGCAGCTTGTTATGAATAAATGTGGGGAGAAGAAGAGAAATAAACAGTGGAAGTTAATCTGGCTTTTTCATCCTGCCTCAATGTGTGCCTCCTCTGCCTACGTGCAGCAGCCTGGATTTCTCACAGTTTCTTTCAGGTATGAATGCTGGCCTTCCATTCATACATAAATCAACCTCATTAATGTAGTGTTAGAAGTAACATTTTTGGTTTATCAGGAGAGTTTAGTTCTATAAACTTCAGTATTAAAATCCCACAGTACACTGCCTAGCTGACAGGCAAAATCTCGTGCTGGTTAGTCTAATTGTCCACTAATAACAGACATATCCCCTTTACTATAACATACTATTAGAGTTAAGATGAAAATTGTCTAAAAAGCCTCTTCCTCTCCATTTTCTCTTTTTGCCACAGCAGAACAGCAGTACCACTATCTCTTTTTTTTCATGTACACCCTCTACACTGTATAAGTGAATGGTAGACTAAGAGAAAGGAAGTAATGACTAGTTATTTTGTGCTCCATTCATTAGAAGAGTACTGTATTGAAAGTAGAATGGAAACTCTTATTTGAAGTTTTATCTTTGTCAGGAATAATTGAATAAACAAGACACCTTTTTAATAAGAATGGCAAGTGGTTCACATATTTTGCTGTCTATCAAAACTCTACCCAGAGTCTTTGTAAAAAGTTATGAAGTATTAGGGCTCCATCTAAGATATCAAATAATGTTTCTACTTGTCAGCAAGATGAATCATAGAATGTGTCTTCCTACTCTCAAGAACATTATATGCTCCCATATGCATATGAGCACACACCCCTCTGTGATTTGGACTGCTTGGTTTAGGCTAATTTCTTAATTTTCCAATTCTTAACAGAATGCCAGCTTAGACTAATTTACCATGCTTTCTGCTGGCACCATATAATTTTATGACGGAAGGAATTCTTGCACATAATAATGCACTTGTGAGGTTTTCAGYTGCCCTTCCTATGTAGTGCTCCTGTGTTTAACACTCGGAATTAATTCAAAAAGTTTTACATCAATTTAAGAAAACCACAAAATCTAGTCTAAGCTGAGCAGAGTCAAGCTCATGCATTTTAGCAAGTTCCTAGACAGACCAGACCTTAGCTTTGAACTAAATCACTTGAATGGAATAAGGATATTCCGAAAAACAGCTTGATAAAATGAGTATATTAACATATTCTACATATAGATATGTGATTTTTGTATTGTTATGTTGAGCCCCACAAAGCCAAAACTACATAAAAACCCATACTGGATTGAAATTATGCAAATGCAAATCAATAGCAGAGTCCTGATCTATTTATATAGAAATCCAAGTTATTTTTAAAAAGGAGGGGGAATTGATCATTAAGGATATTTTTCAGTGTCACTTTCTATCTTGTCACAAGCTCTTGGTGAAGCCATTGCTAATAAATCTCTTAAAACACACCTTCTATGCCAAGAAGCCATGCTAGCAAATTAACAGCCSTGAAGTATGGTCCTTCAAGGAACTCTTTTCGGACTGTGCAGCTGCTCACAGTTATCAACATGGACCATGATAAAATAGAGAATGCTCTCAGCTTCTTCACTTGAAAGTGAGCTGTACTCTGGAAAACCAAAAAACTGACAGTTCACTTCAGACATCTGTCTGTGAAGAGAAATTTAGTGACAGCATCTTAAAATGTCTAATTGAAGCCATGTTAAAATTAGTCCTGAAAAGAAAGTGAAAGTACCTAAAAAAATAAAAAAAAGTAGAAAGGGCAAGAGATGTAATTTTCTTGTTCCTTTCATGATAGGAACTTCCATGCYTTTTTATTTCAAATTCAGAAAAAATTGTATCTTGGGCTGCAGGATATTTATTTCCTCTGCCACACTACTCCAAAAATGGCATGAACTCTCAGGGACACTCTACACAAACATCCTTTGTAGAAGTTTTCAAAACACTTTCACCATTGTGGGTCCCTTCCAACTCACCATGTCCTATAATTCTCTGATTAACACCAGGCAAGGTGGCTTCATCCACATGKGGTTCCTGCAATAAGTAAATAATCACCAAGGTGTTCATTGCTAAAATGTTCTTTATTAAGTCCTTGTCTGTCATTGTGAGTCTTATTGATACTGTTTACAGTGATGCAATAGAAAGAAACCCTYATCCTGAACATTTTTGCCCTCTGACTCATTTACCTGCAACTTTAGCAAAATCTCCATAGCTCATCCAGGTAGCTGGCACAGGGAACAGCACACTCATTGCTATGCAAAGCATGATGAACAGTGATGGTCATCACCTGTTTGGCAATTATTTCTCCATTTTGTCATTTCAATATGCCTGTGAGGTTGCACAGAAAGCTCTGTGTCTCAACCATATTTATGGGTATTCTCAGTTGTTTGCAGTTATTGTGTAGTTCTGATTAATACTTCCTCCTCCGTGACACAGAAGGAGCTGCATTCTAATACCATCTTTATTTTTTCTACCAGATACCACGCTTTTGCATTAAAAAACCCCAACTTATAAATCAAGGAAGTAGTGTTGGAGGTCCATAAAATGTGAGATCATGAAAATGTCATCACTATACATTTTATTTTCCTGTCTACTCTTCCTGAATCTTCCAAATGTTGTTAGCTTATTTATGGCTGCATTGTTCATTTTAGATACCTTATTCTTAAGAGGTATTCTGGCCAGGATCTCCAGCTCTACTTTCATGGTTTAGGTTGTGTTTGGAATGGTTATTTCAGCTTCCCTCTTCATAGGCAAGCTTATGTCCAATCCTTAGTGCCTGTGGCAGTCTTAGAGCATGCGTTGAGTATTGTCAGTCATGTTTTTCCCATGTCTAGCAAAATTATTATATGTTAGTCACACTATGTACGTAAAGTTTCTATGTACTTTATTTTCTTCAATGGCCTATGCTATTTTTCCTTTGACCAAAGTAGGCTTTATTAGGCTTCATAGAAGATTTTTGTAATAAAGATCACATTGTACAATTGATATCAATCTAGTTCTGTGTAAATTGGACTAGATTGCATGGATCAGCTTGCTCTGTAGAAAGTGGGAGCAGTTATCACCTGGGTCTTTATTTTTCGTTTTTATATTTTTTTTTATATTTTATAATAAAACTTCTATAAAAAAAGCCAGTGAATTTTAGTCTCCCCTTAATGGCAAGATAGGCTAGGGCTACGTAGGCCCTCTCCTTTTGAATTAGGGCCTGCAATCTATACAAGCACAACATATATTGATATAATCTGTATTGATATAACATGTTTATAACCTGTAAACCAGGCTGAATGCTTGCTTCAGACTGTAAAAAATAATGACATTTATAACTGTGCAATTTGGTAATGAACTAATTAATTTTTCTCTTRTTCTATGGTACTTATCTCAATTATAGCCTACACGACTTAGAACTGCCATCTGCATGTCCTTTATAGGCTGAATCCAGATCAATTCCAACAGTTCTGTGATACCTCCATGGCTAAGACRAAATCTTTTCAGATGTATGCTATTGTGTAGCTCAGTGTAGTAACTCACCTTCTTTAACATGAATTGCCATGGGTTTATCATCATTTATCTGAAGGGTATAAAGTGGTAAAGTGTTCTTTGTCCATCAGYTGAAGAGTGTGTGTGTGTTTGTGTGTGTGTAATACATGTCTATTTCTAAATTTCTGTAACAACTGCTGATGGAGGGGGAATGAAGGGAACATTTGAATCAGACTGGAAACCTCTGTTCACCTCTTGGAGAGCATTGCCAAAGCATTCTGAGTGACTCTTCCAAATGGTGATAGCTGAGATAAATATCCCAACTTATATCTAATGTCTGAAATGGAGAGCCAAATAAAATGATGGATATGTAAGGCCATAGAACACAAGATAATAATAATTATGCCAGAGCCAATACAGGTTGCAGAAAATTAAGCCCAAATGGAAATAAGAAAGCTATTAGTAGATTCCCCAAGTGAGGAAAAAAATATTCATCCTGATGTTTAGTCTAAGTGTTCTTTGTTTACAAATGCTATGCTATCATCYTCAGACAGTTTAAGCTTTCGTATTATCTGTACTGTACATTGTATTTTAGGATAACTCATGAAACAATGAACAATTTATTCTGCACCACTATAACTAAAGTATTCAGTATGCAAGTCTTTTCTTTCCTCACTGTGAATATGATAAAGTTAATCCAGTCCTTTCTTCATTAACTGCTGTAACACTCAAAGCAGAAGTACAATACATTCTCAAGCATAAGTGTGCTGATARAAAATGTATCATTTCAGAGTTATTTCAACAGAATATGTCACCTAGTGGGGGGTGTAAATGCATAAGAAACTATGACAAAAGCATTGGTCACATTATCAGAGTACTGTTTGATCCAGTGCATGACATTCTGAAATGCAAGGAGTACACTGCAACAATGAATTCACCCTATGTAGTATGTACTAGAAAAGATACCATAAGAAAATATTTATATTATTACAATACAAAATGAAAAGTATCTCATTATGCATACAGTGACTTCCAATCCTATCAACACTTCACAATGCAGGGTGCAATAATGACTAAGGAGGAAAATGCAGTAACTAAAACAAAAAAAAAAATCACAAGACAGTGGCCAGGCAACATTCAAATGCAAAAGATGGGAGAAGAATGTGCAGACAGAGAGAATGGGCTTCACCCACCCTTGAAGGAGATGGACAGCAGACATGAGGAGGGCTGGCTCACAGCATT
The DNA here is from genome assembly GCA_902810485.1 of Alauda arvensis. Taxonomy (NCBI): domain Eukaryota; kingdom Metazoa; phylum Chordata; class Aves; order Passeriformes; family Alaudidae; genus Alauda; species Alauda arvensis. The sequence goes on along the minus strand of CADDXX010000091.1, from coordinate 352,877 downwards.
CACTTTCAAGGAAAAATATGCTGGGCACCCTGGAAAAAAACTGAAGACTGCAAATCACTCACACCATTTTCTGAAAGACTAAAGCTTTGTACATCTCTAAGTGGACTTACCCTTGGTATGAACATGCCCAGCCCTCCCAGAACATGTAAAGGAAACAGCTCACCTAAGTTAATTAATGATGCAGGCTCACATTTTTTCCTTCCAGTATTGTGGAGGTCAGTCGTACACAGAATCTTTGTACTGCCTTACTGAAGAAGTGCATTTGCTGAACATGCCTGGGCAAAAAGTACAATTAGGTCTATCCTTAATTCATAGCATGGGTGTAATTTAGCTCAAACTGCATGATGCTACATGCTTTTCAGTCACAACCTTCACTGCTTGAAACCAGTTATTCTTCAATTACACCTGAAACAATAATGACAACAAGGGTATTTAATCTTGTTCTTTCAGTGGTACTTCCTCTGCAGGGAGAAGGAATCACCTTCTCCACACTGGTGCAGTAGTCAAAAGTATACAACATTGCTTGGAAGCCCTGAAGAAATCTGACAGACATTAATCCCCCTTAATAGTGATTCAAATTCCTTTGCTTGTCTCCCTTATACTCTTAAAAAATCAGTCATAAGGCTAACCTTGTCCATAAACACACGCTGAAATACCCAAAAATGATAGAAAATATTGTGATTATCCACATCTCTTTCATTAATCCTAAGAATAAAAAAACTAACAAACTAATAAATAAATAGCCTGGAAAGCCATGTTCTCTTCTGTCACGGCATTTACAAACACAGCATGGGGAAAAGTATCTATTTTTTAAGATGACACCCACATAGTTATTGCTATCTCAGCTCCTATTGCATCATCACTTTAGCAGCTTTCTTCACATGTATTAGAATCAGCAATAGAATCCTCAGCTCAAATGAACACACACTTTAAACCTGAGAGTGCTTGGAAATTTAAGCACATACTTACAGTTAAGCACATGCTTATATCTTGTCACATTGCCACATTCATCACTTCTGTAAGCAGGTGTGCCTTTATTAAAATAAAATGGATTTGCTCTCAACAGAGTGGATTTGAAGCTGCTCTTCTGAGTTTTCATGTCAGCATTGATTTCTAGGTGAAGTTGTTTTATCAAGAGTGACTGCTAAAAGCATATGTCAGATGAATGGGTGTGGACAAAAAGTATAAGCAAGTAAACAGAAAGATGTGATTTTATACATGTGCATGCCACTGTGACAGGGAAACAAGACCAAAGCTGATCTCCATACCTTGTATGGAGTAGACTGAACCTAAGTTTGTCAGTTAAGCTCAGCTGATAGAGGAAGATATTGAAGGAGATGCATCTTTCAGGCTAGAGGCCATGGATAATATTTTATTTTCATAAATCAAGGCAGAAAACTCTACCACAAGTTTAAAGTTATGTTAAATTCTGAACCTGTGATTAAAAACCAGAGGAGGATCTGCTGAACAATATCCAGCTTGGTTCTGATTGCTTTTGCATATTCTGATTTTGAATCCAATCAAAAACTCATGCAGCATCACTTGTTTATGCTATAATTCATTTATATGTCATGTAACAATCCCACGGTTATGTTCAACACTGTCTGATAAGTGTCCAGGTAACACTAATTCATCATACGAAGGTAATGACTCATATTAACAGATCTGTGTTTGTTGCTCCAGAAAGWTATTTCCAGGCTCAATATCTGTAGACTTTAGTAAACTACTCATGTTCTATCTCTTATTGATATCAAAATGTTTCTTTTACATACATATGTATATGCCAATGTTAACTGCATTCAAATGTCGGCTTAATAGGATATTGGCTAGAGCATATTAAATCAAGTCAAAAAAGACTAAAGTGATGTCTCAGTTTTCTTACGTGGGAGAAAGTTATATTCTAGTATTTTCTGGGATAGTGCACACACAGTAATGCATTAGTGGCTGTAACATTAATGCTTACAATTCCTGAGAAATGCTTATTATACAGTGCTATACTAAGGCAGTATTGCAATACAGATATCACTGGCTTCTCCACACTTGAAATAAACAGATAAATTACTGAGCATTTGCTCAAGTTCAGCATTCAAGTTTTCTATTAAGGTATAAAGACAACTTTTTCTTTAAAGCCAAGCTATTTTTTTCTATTGTTATTGTTACATGTTTCTTCTGTCCAGGAGGCAAAAAATATTGAAAGCTTTTGACAACGTAAGTGTCTTGGTGCCTTTTCAAATGTAAGTCCTTTTCCATACACTTGTGTTATGGATCAAGTGAGAGATTTGAGCAAGCCCTACCTTAGGCTCAGATTTCTCACAGCAGCTCTACTCAGGTGACCTGCACCTAAATTGCTCTGGCTCACAAGTTCTCAAGAATGGCAGATAAGGTCGATTATAAAATGGGTTTTTTATTAAATATACAGGAGATTTTAAGGCCTTAGAAAAAAGGCCTTAAACAGAGTTACTTACTACACAGGATAAAACAAAAGAACTACTAAAAAGTTACATAAAACAGTGAACAATGTAAAGGTACCTATAGAACAGCTAGCAAAGAAATAGTATAGATTAGGGGTCAATGTAATGTACCACCAAATTGATGATGGGGTACACAGAGACCTTTCACTCAACCCTTGAGAGAGTAACTCAAGACAGGCATCCTAAACCTTGAGGAGAGATCCCCATACCTTTCCAGCGAATGTCAAGAAGATGTCTGCTTTGTGAAAGTATGGTGCAGCTTTTATAGTTTGTAAAGTGAATGTCTGTCAGTCAGAAATTCAAGCTTATCTTCCTAAAGTCTTGCTTGTGAGGCAAGATGTTTGTTGTCAACTGGGAATATCACCTCCATGGTGCCAAAAGAACTTGCCACAAGGCAAGCTGTCCTGATTGAGTTATATCAGCAATTAGCAAATGCATGTGAGGGAGAAGATGCCCTGAACTACTGTATTAGCTGTAACAGGCCCTCCCAGGGCAGGGAGGCATCTGCCAAAATTTGTTAAAAAGTGTTGTCATTATGGAGATTTCAGAGGTACAAATGGAGATACATTATGGAGATACAATTCAATAGACAAGCTTTCAAATGAGACTCTTTTCTGGGGTGAACACATTGATGGCTATATGCAAACTGGATCAGGAAGCACCTGTATAAAAGCAGTTCTATAAATACACAATGTTAGCTTTGCCAGTTATTAAAAATCATTTTATCTAAATATTATAGGATTCATCTGTGCCATTTTCCCTCTCAGAAGCCTCAATGCCTCTTCTCTGTTTGCAGGCCTTATACAACAAACATTTAAGCCATTAATAACTCCATGCATATGAGTGAAAATCAGGTCCTGTGTGAGTTCTGCCTGGCACATGCCACAGATGGCTGTTATTTTAGGATGTGTTGTGGGTTAACGCTGGTCAACATGTCAGCCCCACACAGCCAGTTTACTGTCAGACAAGGAGAGAATAGGAAGAACAACAGCAAGAAAATTCAGAGGTTAAGATAAAAATAGTTTTAAATGGGAAGGAACAAGGAAGAAGAAAGAAAACAACAACATACAAGAATAAAACAAAAGTGATGCCTCCTACAAGCACACTTGTAGGAGTGTGACTGACTAATCTAAGTACTGACTCCTGATTAGTGTCCAAGTAATGTCTACATTCAAAAAACCCCCAAAACCTCCCCACCCATGATATTCTATGGCATGGGATATCCCTTTGGTCCGTTTGGGTCAACCGTCCTGGTTACATCTTCTCCCAATATCTCATGCTCCCCCAACCTTCTTTTTGCTGCGGCAGTGTTGGGAAAAGAGAAAGCCCCAATGCCATACCAGCCGTGCCACAGCACTGTGTCATCACCACTGCTTTAGTCACAAATCCAAAACAGAGCAGCATCTGGAAGAAAGTTAGCTCTCAATTTTCTGGAAGAAAATTAACTCCATCCCAGCCAGGTCCTGTATAATGTTTATCTTTGCGTCTGTCCTCCCTATATTCAATCCTTACCAAGTATAGGACTTGACCCTGCATTCGGATAATGCAGAGCAGAGATGCATTGGCTGCTAGGATAACATACAAGAGCAGCTTCTTATTAGAGGATCAATGGAGAGTGAACATATAAATACATTTTTTACTTCCTTAACCAGCTTTTTTTGGGSATGGAACCTCCCTCTGAGATTTATTTTTTTGGCAGCTAAACCATGCAAATACTTTGACTACTTGATATTCATGGTTTTGTAGTTTTCCTCACCTTTCCAGCTTGCTCTTAGGAGAAAGGAATACCAGCCTTCCATGAAACATGAAATCCACAAATGGGCAGTAAAACTTTCAGGCTGGAAAGAACACAATGGTTTGAAATAAGCAAGCAAAGTGCAATTAGCTGTCTTCATCTTTCTTGACAGAAACCTTCTCATGGTGGCTGCTGTTTAAAGACTGTATCATCAGACACCCCCATTGACTATGAAAGACAAAGAAGGCAAGGCAAGGACTGGCCCTGACTCACTCCACATGGTGCTCTCCAGAAAATGTGAGAAATTTCTCTGCCTCAATGCTCCCTGCTTCCATGGACTGCAGAGCACAAAGCTCTGCAAAAAGCTTCAGTTCTGTTAATTCATGGGTTTTAAACACACACCTGGAGAGTTGTCCTGAAAACTGGTATTTATATGAGTTATGCTAAACTATTGTCAGCACCTAAGCACCACATAGACACTTGCTCCCTTCTCCACTCCCAAGACAGTTTTATGGGGAAAGAGAAAAGGAAAGGGCACACCCCAGAAAATTCATGGGTCAATGTAAGAACAGTTTAAGAGGCAATGGAAAAATGGAAAAATACACAGAACAAAAAATAAGAGCTCATGATACATGGACAATCACTAATCACCTCCCATGCTAGACTGATGCCCCATCAGTTCCAAAGCAATAGATAGCTAACCTACCAAACTCCACTCTTCCCCCTCTTTTATTGCTGAACATGGCACTGTAGGGCACGGAAAGTCTCTTTGGTCAGTTTGGGTCATGTGCCTAGTTGTGTCYTACCCCTACCTCTCACACATTCAAATCTATTCACTGGGGGTAAGAATGAGCAGAGAATGCTTTCCTGCTGCACAAACGCTGTTCAGCATGAAATGTTGGTCTGCTATCAGCATCACAGGAGTTGTAATGGTGAAATGGCCTTCAGCCCAGTCAGACCTAGTACAAAGGCTTCAGATCAGTAACTGGCAGACAATCCTAATTCTGACCTATCTGGCAAACCCAGGAGTCCTTTCAGTCTGGCCTTTGGCATGACCCTTGCTTTTCACTGTTTTGTTACATTTCCATATGAAAGACAAATATCTCTCTATCTCTTTTGATGTAGTGGCTGCAAGACAAATTGCTTTTGCAATGAATGGAAGTAAATTGCTTGAAAATAATTTTTCAAATATAGTGTGATCCTGCTTCCCTGGACAGTATTTCATGTCTGTAATAGAAGCCCTCTGTAGGAATTTACCTGTAGTGTAGCCATGTCCAACTTCTACATCTTAATAAAACAGTAAAATTAGATTGTCTTCCTGTCTTCAGTTCACTGATCATAGCTATAACAAATAGGTTTAACCTGTACAGTTGAGTTCTATCCAAAAGCTTCTAAGTAATTTATATTTGATGGGAATTATTTCACTGTCACTGAAATAGTAATTTCAGTGAGGGTAACAGTGGGACAAATGCCTTTGAAGTCACTGGAGTTGCACTTGGTCACATCAGGCTTAGTGCAACCTCTAATGTTTACTGGAACTAGTAAAGCCTCAGTGGTTCTGGGCAATGGGATGGCTCAGGGGCCTGGGTTGCTATCTGGTCTGCTTGTAAAGTGACAGTTGCCATGGTATCAGAGCACCTCTGGAAAGACAGCTTGTTCCTGGCAGGACTACAAACAGCATCCAGCTTTACTGAGCTCTTAAAAGTACTATCAAGCCAGTGCTGATCAACAGCATGTGTGCTTTGGGTCAAAAAGAAAATGAATTAATTTGAACTTGGGTTCTCTGGAAACTGTGATTTTGAACTTCTCGAGATTGCAAAAGACAAAGAAACTTGGTTGTTTGCTGAGCAAGTCTGGTTGCATTAAAAAAAAAAAAAAAAGTTATCTGGACTGCCAGGTGTATTTAAGAATGAAAATCTGCTCTCTTTTGGGCAGTACAGATTCAGGTGCAGGCTAAAAACACAGTCACAGCATTGGATCCCTTTGGAGCTGTAGGCACAAAATAACTTACCGAAGAACCCCAGAGCAGGTTCAGGCATGACCTGAAAAGCAGACCTCAGACCTGTCAAAGCCAGCTGCAGCCTAGGCATGGATTCATACCTAGAGTGGCTTATGATGGAAACTCAGGTGCCCACACACTTGAACAGGTCTGTGTACAAACTAGGCACACATGTCTGGCACACAGGGGCTGAACAACTGAAGAGCAACTTGTCAGAAAATGTGCTGGAGGTCTGAGGCGACAACTCAGACAACCCAAGCTGACCATGAACCAGATGTGTGCCCCTGAGGGAGAAAAGGCCAGTGGTATCCTGGGTTGCTCTAGGAAAAGCACTTCCAGTAAGGCAAGCAATGAGATCTTTTCTCCCTCCTCAGCACTGGTGATGCACATGCAGAGACTCTGGGTCCAGGTCTGGGCCACACTGAACATCCTGGAGTGAGTCTGACGACAGACAACAAATACAGCGGACTGGAGCACCTTTTACAGAATGAGAGGCTAAGAGAGAGCTGTAACTGTTCCATTTGAAGAAGAGAACTCTCAGGAGGGTTTATAAATGTGTATAAACACCCAACAGAAGAGAATAAAGAAAATTGAGTCAGACTCTTCCCAGTAATATTCAGTGAATGAAGAGGAGGCAGTATGCACAAATCAAACGAAGACATTTCATTTAACCACAAGGGAAAATAATTACTGTGAGGGTGATCAAACACAGGAACAGATTTGCCAGAGAGGATGGTAATCTCTGTCCCTAGAGAAATTCAAACCAAACAGATGAAGCACTGAGCAACCTGCTGTACCTGACTCTGCTATAAATGCCCACCAGCCTCAGTGGCTAAAGTTCTGTTACCCTCATGGATTCCATACTTCCACTTAGTTTCCAGGCACCTAAATTCTTCCATGTTAAGTGATTTAACAATCCTGTCTTGACTGCAAGCCTGCAAAATAAGGGCAATACTTGCTCATTTTCCAAAAATTATAGAGAAAGGGAAAATGCTGGTTAACACATATTTACCCAAATTTGTGAGTGAAATTTTACAGTGGAATGAAATTAAATTTTTTCAAGTATTTGCAAAAGTTAAGAAAACATCTGTTCAGCATATAAAGCTAAGTGTAGCACAGAGTTATACTATGTCCCATGATCAGAGAGATGCAGGAAGTTGTATATACTTTCTGAAAGGAAGGTCTGCAGCAGAAAAAGTTGAGCAGTAGCTGAAGTAAATTCTCACTTTTCAGCATTACAAGAAAAAGAACCTCCTGTAAATCTCAGGACTGTGGAAAACATTGTTACAGCAGTGGTGAAAAGCTCGTAAGGAAGGAAAAATGGCTGAGTTACACCTAACACATTTCAATTAACCAAAAATAATGAACATATATTCCCTACTGAGAGTAGGGAATTACTAGTTAGTACACTTAATTTCATTTTCAGTGGGTATAGAATTTCATTTTCAGTGGGTATATGTTAATCTTTAAAGAAAGTTTAACTAGTCTGGCATCTGTATCTTCTTCCAAAAACCTTAGACATCTTGTGAAACATCTCTGAGGCAAACATCTACAAAGATTGCTTTTCTCCGTTGAGGAAGCATCATTTCAGCATGATGCATGCTCAATTTTCAGCACTTGCAGACTCACCAATATTTTACCTTAGAGCTTGTTTATACATGTACCTTCCTTGAGGCACCACCCAATCTGTCATAAACAATGGAAAAAAGATGAAAGTCTGCCTGTTTTCATCTACTCAGTTTGCCAGCTCAATTTAAATCACTCTGCAGGAGAGAAACCTTGAACAATCCACAAAACGGGGAACACCTGAGTTTTGGTCAGCTTTGAATCTGCTCCAAGAGCTTCTAAAAAAACTGTGCTTTTAAGCCCAAGTATCACCCTCATGACTGAAGGTAAAATGAGACAATTTTTGTCTGTGTGAATAGATCACTTAATGGAAACATTATAAAAAATGTAACTAGAGAGTCAGAATAAGAAGGACACAGACTTGTTGAAGCAGGTCCAGAGGAAGGCCACAAATATGACTGGAGGGATGGAACACTGCTCCTATGAGGACATGTTGAGAGAACTGGACTTACTCAGTCTGGAGAAGGCTCTGGGGAGACTTTAAAACAGTCTTCCAGTGTGTACAGCAGCTCTAGAAGAAAGCTGGAGAGGGACTTCTTACAAGGGCTTCTAGTGGCAGGACAAGGGAGAACGGCTTCAAACTGAAAGAGAGTAGATTTAGGTAAGACACTAGAAAGAAATTATTTCTGATAGGGTGATGAAGCACAGGAACAGGCTCCCCAGAGAAGCTGTAGATGCCCCAGCCCTGGAGTGTTCAAGGCCAGGTTGGATGGAGTTCCAAGCAACCTGGTCTAGTGGAAGGTGTCCCTGCCCATGGCAATGAGTCTGGAACAGAAGGGTCTTTAAGGTCCCTTCTAACACAAACCCTCCTATGATTCCAATGTTTATTCTGGTGAGCACTGTTAGTGTAGCCAAGAAAACTCTCCCTGTGGGAAAGATTGTAAGATTAGGCCCCATATTTCTGTAATTATTACTTCACACTTTTAAAAATGTTGACCTTGATTATCATTATTAAGAAGCTGGCCGTACTTGCTTTATTTAGGCATTGTTTGTTGCTGAGCACATGGTCACGTATTCAACAGCTTTCTCACAATACAAGAATGGGCGTCATTAGACTCAGCACAATATTGCTTCTTTTCTTTTATTTCCAGGTGTTTTTTCATGCTCTGGCCTTCAGTTTATAAAATGTATTCCTAATTCTGCAGAATTAGGAATACATTTTATAAACACTGCTACATCCCTGTGCTCTGCTTAAGCAAGCCTTGGTACTGAAGCATTCAGACACTTACTCTGGGGAACAAACTGGCAAGACATGCTAGAAGAGCTTTAAACTACATTTATCCGAGAAAGAGGATGCTCTACTGGCYTATCAGAAAGGAACCAGGAGCAATAGTAGTTTAGGGGTCAGCAGGGAAATACCTGTAAATCATCCCAAAAGAATTAGAGAGGGCTCTTCCCAGAGGATGAAGAGGTGGATAGCCCAGCTGAAGTGCCTCTACACCAATTCTTGCAGTGCAGGTAATGAGCCAAAGGAGTTAGAAACCATGCTGGAATTAGAACACTATGACCTAATTGCTATCACAGAAACATGGGACATGAGTTAACACGACTGGAGCACTGTAGTTGAGGGCTACAAACTTTTCAGAAGAGACAGGCTGGGAAGGAGGGGTGGGGGTGCTGTGCTCAAGGTTAAGGGAAGGTCAGACTGTGAAGAGCTGGCTCTGATAAACAGCCATAAACAAACTGAGATCCTGTGGGTGAAAATCAAGGACAGGACTAACAAAGGACATCTGGTGACAGGGGTCTGCTATAGGTTGCCTGATCAGAGGGAGGCTGTCAACAAGGCATTTTGCTTCAGATACAGGAAGCATCATGCTCACAAACTCTCATCCTGATGGAGGACTTTAATCACCTGGTCATCTCCTGGGAAATCAATAGAGCAAGCAATCCAGGACACACCTGGAGAGTGTAGGAGATGACTTCCTGGTACAGGTACTAGACAAACTAACCAGAGGTGAGACATTACTGGACCTGGTACTCACCAATGCAGTGGATGAGCACATCAAAGGAGTTAAGATCAGAGGCAACCACCCTGGTTGAGTTTGTGATCTCAAGGAGTTTGGGCCTGGCAAGGAGCAAAATCAAGACCTTGAACTTTGCAAGAGTGGAATTCTAGCTGTTGGAAAAAAATGGTGAATGAAGTCCCCCAGGTAACTTTCCTTAAGAATATAGGGACTGATCAGAGTTCTCTTAGAGCACAAGAAATTTTGGTCCTAGTGTGTAGGACATCACAGAAGGCAGGCTGGAAACTGGTATGGCTGAATATCTGCTGAAACTGGAATATCTGCTCATAAAACTGAGGAGTAAGAAAGAAATGTACAGTCCATAGAAGCAGGGACAGGTAACCTGGGGAGAGTACTGGGATACAATTTGGATGAGTAGGGATGGTATCAGGAAAGTCAAGGCAAAGCCGGAACAGGACTTGGCAGGAGATGTGAAGAACAAGAAGGGATTTTATAAGAACATAGGTCAGAAGAGAAAGGCCAAGTAGAGTGTATACAGCCTGATGAGAAGGGTGAATTGGCAGTAAGTGGAAGACTGAAGAACTCACAGAGCTCTTTGCCTCAATCTCCACTGACAGTCAGGCTTCCCACCTCTCAAGTCCCTAGTCTTTTCTGTGGATGTTGAAGGAGAAAAGTCCTTCACCCTATAAGCAAAGAGCAGGTCTGGAATTACTTGGTGAAGCTGAACAGCCACAAGTCTACAGGACCTGATGAGATGCACTTCTGGATCCTGAGGAAAGTGGCTGATATTGCCAACCCATTCTCCATCATATTTGAAAAGTCCTGGCAGAGAGGTGAAGAGACTGGAAAAAAGGGAAACATCACTTCAATTTTTAAAAATGGGAGAAAGGAAGATCTGTGAAACTACAGACCACTGAGCCTTACTCACATGTTTGGGAAGATTATGGAGTAAATCTTCATTGTAGATATACTGAGGCACAGAAGAGACATGGAGGTGATCTGAGGCAGCCAGCAAATTTTACTGAGGGCAAATCATGCCTGACCAACCTGGTGGTCTTCTATGATGCAGTGATGGCAATGATTGACAAGGGAAGACTGACAGATGTCTCCTGCCTCCTATCTCCTATCCTTCTGTAAGGCCTTTATGGTCCCTATTGACATCATCACCTCCAAACTGGGAAGACTTGGATTTGATGGATATACTATGCAGCGAATAAGGAATTTGCTGGATGGACATAGAGAGTTGTGGTCAATGGCTCTTTGTCCAGGAGGAGGCTGGAGAGGAGTGGTGTTCCTCAGGGACTGCTGCTCTTCAGTATCTTCATCAGTGACATCAACAGTGACATCGAGTGCACCCTCAGCAGGTTTATAGATGACACAAAGCTGAGACATTGAAAAGACAGGATCCTATCCAGAGGGACAAGCTCAAGCCGTGGGCCCATGGGAATCTCATCAGGTTTAACCAGTCCAAGTGTGAAGTGCTGCCCCTGGGTCAGGACAGTCCCAGATATGAGTACAGACTGGGAAGAGAAGTCATTGAGAGCAGCCCTGTGGAGAAGGGCCTGGGGGTTCTCCTGGGTGAAAAGCTGGACATGACCCAGCAGGGTGTGCTCACAGCCCAGAAGCCAGTCATGTCCTGGGTTGCACCATAAGGGAGCTGGCCAGCAGTGCGAGGGAGGGGATTCTGCCCTTTAATTCTGCCCTTGTGACATCCCACCTTGATGTGGGATGAGCTCAGAAAAGACATCTGCCTGCTGGAACAGATCAGAGGAAAGCCATTAAGACAATCAGGCAGCTGGAGCATTTCTCCTGTGAAGACAAGCTGAAAGATCCAGACATGTTTATCCTGGAGAAAAGGCTCTAGGGAGACCTCATTGTAGTCTTCCAGTACCTTAAGGGGGCTTATAATAAAGAAGGAGAGAGACTTTTATATGGGCAGATAGTGACAGGACAAGGGGCAATCATTTTAAACTGAAAGAGGGCATGTTTAGATTAGCTATTAGGAAGAAATTGTTTACTGTAAGAGTAATGATGCTACCAACTGTACTGCTTGGACACGAAGTGCTCATTTTATATCTTACCAGATGTTAAAAATTGGTAGAGGATTTTTGCTTAGTTTTCATCCTAATTTTTAAACCTATGATTGTTAAATTAAAGCCCATTAATTTTTCCGAAATAAACTAAACCAAATAGGAATCTTTCTCTGTACCTCTGTAGGTAGTTGAAACTGTGGAAGTCTCATTTTCATAAAATTATTCTGTTGTCATTTTTCATAGACTTCTTCAGAGTAACTTGTATTCAGATGGTGCTCAATGTCATTAACACCCAAAGCTTTGTGCAAATCAGTGTTCTTTGCTGTAATCATACTAGGTTACATATCCAGTCAGAAAGCTAAGCAGGAAAAAAAAGACATGAAAACTTTCTTTTCCTTTGCATCATTCTGATGCAGACGCATCAGAAAAAGCTAGATGACACAGACTATCAAAAGACATTAACAATGTTAAGTTCTCCCCTTCTGTCACAATGCCTAGGAAAATGTTACAGCAAAAAGGCTAAGAAATTGCTGAAATTAGGGAAAACTAGTCTAATCACATTCTAATTATATCTGGAAGCTGAAAAATAATTTTCTCTAAAAACATCTTTGTTCTAATAGCTCTCTAAAAAGCTTTGAGAAGCACATAGCACAGCATATAGCCAGCCTTTTACAGGCTATATTTTCAAAGGAGTGAAAATCCATCTTTTGGAAAAAACTATGGAATTACAATTTCTGGAAGAAATATGAACCTGTTGTGGACAAACCCCTTGCACCAGCTGTGAAGCAATATAGGTCTTTGAATTAAAGAGCCACTTGCAAGTTATTGTGGGAAAGTAGCAATACACCAGTTTCTACCACTTCAATGACGCTCAGAGAGGCTGGATACCAAAACTCTGAAGGAATAACTTCTGCCTGCAACCAAACGTTTTAAGTTGAAGAAGCCAGAATACAAAAGAACTCATAGCTATGCTGTAAATATTTAATATATAAATCCAGTTCCTAGAGGGTTCAAAAAGCTATATAAGCACTTCCTACATTTCAGATGGACCTTTGACCTTCTCCTTGCACTTAAGGCATGCCTTTTTGTTTTTCTTCCTTAAAACCATAGTGAAGATTAAAACAGACAGATTTTGGCACTTCTTTTAACCTCCAACTATTCTCAATATTTGCAGCATATTTTCTAGGAATCTCTGAACTACAGGAAGTTACAGGAATGACTAAGTGACTGAAAAGGATTGAAAAACTACCAAAGAATCAAAGAATTTGAACATGCAGGATAGAATAAAAACATTTAAATTTGATACTTTTGTTCTAATATTGTTATTAACATTGTGTCAAGACTGATACAAATTCCTAAATCATGTTACATGAGACTGTAAAGCACCTAGGCAACTTAAAGAATACTGTGCCTTGATTCAAGCTATATAGAGACTGTTTTCTACATTAACCTGATTTAAGAAAGAATGAGAATGAAGCAACTCTTCCATAACTTTCCCAGGAAATCATGAGAACTTTCCCAAGCAATTTCATATGCATTCTCTGTGGTCTGTAAGCTAGAAAATGGAATGTTCTTGCTTAGAAAGAGGACCTAGTCTCCTCTGTCACTTCTATAAGCTAGAAAGATGAGACCGCAGCATCAATTTCTTTACTCTTATTCTTAGAGAAATTGTGAGACCATACAAGCAACAAATGAAAGGAAAATCCTAATAGACTATCCTTTTAGGGAACAGCAGGCACTGCCAGTAGAAAAAATATTTGTTCAGATGGTRCTAAATTCCAGTTTTTCTAAGAGGTCAAATAGACTTTTATCCTTAGAGAAAAACAGATTTTTTTAATGCATTCTGGATACATATATTTCACATTCATCCACTATCATTCTACAGTGCAGAATTCAGATAAACGCTTTTTTTTTTTTAGGGATTTCAGCATCTTTTTACTACATATGATTCAAGGAACTTTTCTGTTATGTGTTCTGTAGTGTGTGATAAATCCTTCTGCAAGAGATTAGCATGAGCCCACTATGATGTCAGCCATAGACCCCAGTCATGGTCATGTCAAAGTGTCATCTCATTTCCAAGGAGTTCCTAATATGTCCTTATTATTCCTGGCTGCAATTCATGCATCAAGGGGATCTTCTCAATGAGCAGCATGTAAGAGGCATGCTAATTAGAGGCTGGAGGGTCTTTCTCAAAGCACTTGCCTGAAATAATTTGAGAACACTGTGTCATCAACACACATCTTCACAAGTATGCTACTTGTGTTAACAAATGTTGGCAATTTACTGCAGCCTCAACTTTGAAAGATGTTTATTTTTATTTGGAAATAGCTGAAGTGAAATCTGGTTTGGACCAACCCAGTGCCTGCACAGGGCTCACCTCCAATCTAGCAGCTGCCAGAAGTAGAGTGAAGCATGGAGGTGCGCTGCACATGATCATCTCGTGACACCTTCTCCCAGCCAAGYGGAGAAGGCTATCTTCACAGGAGCAGACTTTTTATTTAAGACATGATAAAGAAAATCCAATCAAGCTTGAAGGGAAGAAACTTGTACAATCACATCCTAGTTTTCACTCACAATTCTTAGTAAAGCATCCAACAAAGAGCAGATCACTCTTCCAAGGAGGATTACTGTGGACCAATCATTTATCAGTAGACCAATAAAGAAGCTGCCATGGTAAGAAGAGGACTGGCTGCATTTATAGCATACTGAAGTTTATACTGGCAGCTTAATGCAAACTTCTGTCCCTAATGGTTGTACTTAGACAAATTTTACTAGGAAGATATGGAGCATAACTAAAGATCCAGCTGCTGCTAAGGGAAATAAAATTTATTTCTACAAGAAATACAAGAATGAAAAACAAAGAACAATTATGTTTATTTTTCAAAAATAATAGCATTAAGGTATTTTATAAACTTACTACAGTAAGATATCTCACATTCTGAAATGTCTTCAACTTTGGAACTGAGTTGCAAAAATTTACAGATATTTCCTAATCTTAAACATTAATATTTGCTGAATAACATGATTCAACTTTCATTACAGAGCATCATACAATCCTGTTAACTCCCTTAATAGATATCCATTCCTACTGAAGCATCTTCCAAATTAGGAGGAGAGAATGACCTCATCCAGCAGTATTAAAAACTGGGATCTGAATGTGATATATTTTATACTTAAATTAATTTTTAAAAAGCTCAGCTGGCTATGTTAATTACACACCTGCTCTGTTTAGGTTTCAAGCTGGAAATCTGTAAACATGAGTGTTGAATTCAGCAGGCAGTGCTGCTGAAATACAAGGACAGTCCTGTGTGAGCAGCAGTTCAAGAGGGACTTGTCTGAGACTGTAATACTGCTTCCACTGGCAAATTTGGGTGTCTGGGGTAATAGACAACAAAAGAAATCAAACTGCAACTGAAACATGTGGAAGTGAGAATTTCAAATGTCTTATTAATGTAAACTGTTGATAGATGACAGTTCTGTTTCTAGGGTCAGGGGTATGTCTGTGTTTTAATATACAGTATCTTAGTTATTAGTATCTTAGTATCTTATTACAGGTCCAAGACTGTAACTAATCGGAAGGATAATTTTCTTTGCTTTTTTTTCTTTTTTGTGAGAGGTGATTTTTCAGACTTGACAAAGTTTGTCAGCTTCAAGCCAATGACAATCTCCTATAAATTTACACGTACAAAAAAAATTCAGCAAAAATACATCCTGTCCTTTCTAATGCAACAGTCAGAAAACCAACATAGCACACCTTATTGCTAGATTAGGCCTCCAAGTATCTGCAAATAGGAATATGAGACATTGTTTCCTTTCCCTCAATTCAGTGGGACTTCTCAGAAACTTCAAAAAATCATACTGCTATTCAAGTGGGCAAAGAATTCCAAAGCCTTATTTCTCTTTAGTGAAAGGCAGTAACTGCATTTTATATAATCATACTRAATCATACTAACCCTTGTGGAACCTAAGCATGGAATTGGCCAATTGCCTTAGTTTTATGATTGCTGGTGAATCTACCAAAACAGCCCCCAAAAAAACCAACCCAAACCAATCAACTTTCCAGAGGCAAATATTCAAAAAATGAAAGCATTTTGAATGGACTCACTATAATTAAAAACAATTTTTTAATATTGAAGAGTACTTGAAAGCAGGTGAGGAGTTCTTCATGCATACTTTCTGTTCCTTATTTTAGAAGAAGAAAAACTACTTTCAGAATGAATAGTATAGTGAAACAACTAAAAAAATCCTTGCAGCAAACTCAACATATATTTTCACCTTTTTGAGTCACCAATAGAGTTTAATGACCATTTTCAAAAGAAAATATTTCAGGAAGGTAGTTTTTTGTGTRTTGGTTGCAATTTTTACAAGAACATGTTCAAAAGCATAGTTGAAGCTTGTTGGTTTTCACCAGCAAATTAAGCAACCTTGTAAATGTGTAAAGCACTACAAGAAAGTAGAGATTAAGTATAAGGATGTTTATTATTATAGGATTTCACTTGAAACATGAGGAGATTGAAACCTTTTAACTAGATCTGAAAAGTATGTTGCTTTTCAAATGGGTCTGCAGATACGTACACCACCAGTAAAAATCCCTGTCTGGAGCTGCTAAGAAAGACAAACAGACTATTGGAAAGATTTTATTAATTTTATGCTCTTGGATGAGTAAGAGACATTTTAAGTGTTAAAGTAGAGTAGCCAGTAAGATTACAGTTGAGACATGATTAACTTTCCCCTTGCTGTCACCTGTGCTAGTCTGTCACCTTTCCCTCTGACCTGTTTCTATTCTCATTTCCTCAGCACTCTGTGGACCAAATCTGTATTGGTGACATCAGTGATGCTGAGATCAGAAATTGGCTCCTTGCCTCTATTTTCCCCTTGCCTTCCCTTTAATTTGCCTTTCCCTATGCTTCTYCTCAACAATGCTTTCCTGCAGCTCTCAGTGCTTTGCAGGTATCCTTGACTACAGCTGACATTCCYATTCTCTGGCCAGCTGGAGCAGGTCTGGATATAATCCAGATCTAAAGCAGGTGGCTAATCAGCAAACAAGCAACTTGTTGGCACACAACAGAAGTGACTCAGTCACTACTGGGTCCCCTCTTTTCAGTCTTAAACTTGGCCAAAAAGTAGTTGTGGGTGATGGGTCTTGAAGAAAGTGGTTTGTGAATCATATTGCAAAAAGCCCCCAAATCCCACAAGCACAAAATGGCTCTTTTGGAACTGAACAGTCACAGATACCCAGCCAGCATCCAGCTACAGGGCAAACCAGCAAGGGCCAATACTGCAGCACACTTGTAATGTGCTTTTTGGAGACGGCACCAAAATAACTTTGTAATGCAAAACGCTATGATTGGACAGATAGCAGAACTTCTATGGTATTAGAAAGAAAACCGAGAAGTATTTCAGCAAACCTTTAAAGATATTAATTGCACAATAATGTAACTGTTGCATGAGATTTGTAATATATAACCCATCTAGCTTAGGTTCTAGAAGCAAACAAAGCTGCCAGGTGCAGAGTGATTTGAATATGTTTACAAAGAACTGCTTATATTTGAAATCAAAGTACATCCTCCTACAAACACTTCCACCTTGTGAGGTTACTCAGCAAATTGTTCAAAGGATAAGGCACTATTTATTTTCACTATCTATTTTTGGATGGCTTGTTTTCTAAAGAATTTTTACTAAAGAGAACCCAAATTTAAAACCACAAGCATTTAAACCTACCTGTCAAAATTCTTGTTGACCATGGTTGTTTTACAAAATACCTTTAAAATATCCCTCTCCTTCCCATCAAGTAATTAATGCAAATTATTGAGCTGAAAGAGGAAATTCACTCTATCAACACAGATTCAACATTTCTGCCACCTAGATCACTGGATAAAGAGTTGACCTCTGGGTGCTGTGTATAGATCTGCCACTAATTTATTCTTTCTTTCAGGGAAATTGCATGCTGTCTTTGTGCTTTTAAAGTGGGGATTATTTAACTTGCAAGAATTTAGGTGTCTGGCTAAATTACATTTTCAGCACAAGAATATTATTCTTCACAGTGTTAATTGTAGATGTAAGGAAACACTGGGCGAAAAAATGCACCACCATGGCATGCTTAGCTAGAAATTCTACCATCATGTGTTAACATGGCTCCATATGCCAGGAGTACGTATAAGAAGGCTAGTGTAAGGGATCTGAACAGGAGTATCAATTCAGTCTGCTCAGTTTAGCTTCCAATGCAATTTAATGCTGCTTTCTTTAAGCCAAGGTACAAAAAAAACAGTGAAAGCAGTATTTGTCATGACAAGAAAATATGGTAGCTATGTGCAGCATGGTTCCATAATGTCTTGGCAGCACTTCACTTGCTGTTATCTCAGTTAAAAATGAAAGAATTTCCAAAGAGGGACAAACCTATATCACACATGTATACTTGCAGAAACAAAGTAGGAAAGGTTCCATCTATGACATTTCAAGTCCCATCTGCACTAACATCTTTGCCAATTCTTGAAACCAATGCTTTGATTTTCCAGAGGGCCTCTGGCAAAGCCTGGTCATTAAATAAAACCTCAGTATAACTGCAGATATCCATTCCTGAACTGATGTGCAGGTTGCATGGTCTGTTGCACAGCTTGCGGTAACTATCACAATCACAGTCCTTTTAACAACAAATTTTCTATTCACCAGTGTCAATTAATAGCGAGGCTGTTTCTTGAATAAAATTTCACAACAATGTAATCCTTGAAATGAATAAGCTGTGCCTGGAAAAAAGCACTTTCATAATGACTGAAATTTGAGATATCCAAAGATAGATTGCCTTAACCCTCAATTCAGCCTCTCCACAACTGTAGCAGCATTAATGCACTTGTTTCTTTAATTGGTGTAACACTCCTTTAACCATAACAAAAAATAACAGTGTGTATGAGCCATGGGAGCACAATAAAAATGCTACTTGTTTGCAATCTCCACTAAGTCTYCTTTATCCCTAAAATCATCCTTTAACAAACTACAATCATAATYGCTTCTGTGCAAAGTTGCTTATACAGGGTATTCCAAGTACGCCTATCAGATTAAACAAAGCTAAGCTAGTTTTGAAGTTATATGCCAGCTATCAGAAAAACCTTCTGCAGCCATGAGGAACTAACTGCCAGGAACCTCCATTTCACATTCCTTGGTCTGAATTTTTTCCCATAAATTAGTTTTAACTCTGTTTGTTTCTTTTTCCATTATGACTTTTCTCCTATTCTTACCTTCTCTTGTGCTTCCTCAGCTCCTCTCTCGTGTAAGAAAAAATCCATTCTTCTTCTAGGCAGACCATGTATTCCAGCTAGGAACACAGATGCAAGTAATCAGGTTTCATATATAGTTAAAGGTAGATTTCCAAAACCAAATAAACAAAAACAGGGATAAAATCCCCACGAAACAAATTAACAAACCCAGCCACTCTAACCCACAGGAACTAGGTATAGGAAAGAGAATGAGTATGCAGAAGGAGCAGTATTTTTGGGGGGATCCTTCATTCTTCAAAGGAGCCAAAATTTTCCATGTTTAATGGGTGATGTACAGGAAGCAAGGAATAGCAAWGGATGCACCAATGATACTGATAATAGAGCTTAATCTCTAGATTTGCCAGTTGTAATACAGTTTCACATACTGTCAATGTTATTTTCTGTGGATGCTGGCTATGTAGCAGTGAAACCCACAGTCTCCAGTGTATTTGGGTTATTCTTCAACAGTCCACAAGTTTTTTGACAACTGGGTTGGAATGACAACTTGCTGCTATTGCCCTTACTCATGCGTATGGTCCAACTCCTTTATTTAAAAATTCTATGCTGTGACAAACACAGGTTTTGCAGGTTAATTTCCCAGGCAACAAGACTAGCTAGAAGTCTGTCCAACTAGCCAATCAATTTCTAAATAGACAATTTCTATTTAACTTTTGGTATGGTTTCTGAATTAAGCATGCTGTTAGTGCATTTAGGGTTAACCTTCCAGTTTGGATCTGCCCTGTGCAAGGATTTGTGCCACACCTTTGCTCTCAGGGGTTCTTCTGGAAAGTCTTCCCTCTGTGCAGTGGCTTCAGAAACAGACATGCCTGTGCAATCTCTATTTAGATTGCTCTGAACATAGCTCTTTCCTACATTCTAAAATGCAGCCTGCTCAGAGTCCCAGAAGTGAAGAAAAAAAGTCTTTTGGCCCCAGCAAAGTAGGAAGCAACTTAGAAAAGCAGACTACCTGCTTTACTTAGGATAAGACAGCAACAATCAGTTATTTCAGCAACCTATGCAACCTGAAAAGTCGGTTTTACCTCCTCCTTGCATAACCTAGGCTTCTGAGGAAAGAGTTCAAGAGATGCAAGGCAGCAGCAGAAGCAATCAGGATTACCAAAAGTACCACGATTTTTTTCTTCTCCTGGTCACCCTACTTCTACTTCTGGCAGAAGCAGCAAGCTTAGTCCCTTGCAAGTCCTCCTGAACAGGCAGGGCAGTGGCTAGCGATAGTGGAGTGATGTGGGAAGAATTGCTGAAAGAGGGAAGAAACGTAACTCTCATCATTACTTCAAAACAATTTTCCTGTTGCAAGAACAATTATCACCTCTTCCACAAACAAGACAATTTATGATAATAAATTGCAATTAATTAATTAAGAATAATGCCTTAATAATTTTCTAACGACAAAAAAAAAAGCTTAGTTTGTTACCAGTGGTGCAGATCATGAATGCTTTGCAAGAGATTTCCTTGTGTTTCATACCTGTTTCAGTCCTTACACAACTGCAYCTCCAGCCAAACTGTTGCTAGCTTGGGGATTATTTCGTCATTATATCCCTTACATCTAGGGCTATATTAGTTTATTTTTTGTAGCTGATATATTTACTTCCTTGTCCCTGGGGTTTTCTTACACAGCACTCCAGTACYGGTTTCCAGTTAACTTTTAAATGTCACTTTACTTGGTCACTAGGGGGATGGTTGTCTTATTACTCTTCTCAATCTGCTTGCATCTATCCACTCATAAATTTGTTTTCTTCTTTGTTAATTATTCTTAATGCATCCAGTCTTAGCAGAGGTTCAGTAGTTCACCAGCAGAATGCAGGTTCTCTGCATTTTCTGAAAGACTGCTGAGAAAGTTTAATACAATTAAATAAATTAATACAATTAATAAAATTAAATCTGTGCTGCTTACCAGTCTGTACACCACACATACTAACACTCAATAACCTAAATGTCAATGTACACTTATATTCAGGATACCATACTGACAGCCTGCTTTGCTTGATAATTTGTTCACAATACTGGGCCTGGTGAAAAGGCAGATAGCAGCCAGGGGCAAAAGGTGCACAGCCAATAGTCCTTAACATTATTGCTAGCACACATCAGAATGTATGAAGGCAGTGGTTGAGGCAAAGGATTGTACTTCTGACACACTTAGAAAAATCCATTTGCCCTGCTAAATAGGAAGCAAATACTATGGGCCAATATATAATATAGAAAACTATTGACAAAATTRTAAGTATTATGGACAATACAGTAAAAACAACAACATACCAACCTAGTTTCATCACCCAGAATATTAATATCAAGCCATTTGTAACTAAGGGCTCTATGTTCATCTACCTCATTGGCTTCCCTGGACTGCAATCACTATGCTTTCTAAAGCTTCTAATCAGAGATGATCCATTTAAATGCATCRCTTTACTGAAATTAGCAAGTGCACTAGAGTTAAACCCCCTTTTAGACAAACACCTCTCCAGTACAAACCCACAGTTGCATGGTGGCTTTTTATTTCCCTTGATATTTTTGTCTTTTATCCTGAGCAAATGAACTCTAAGSTATTAAACTTATTTACTTTCTTCCAGATCCTAGTATGTTAAGATTTTGTTGCATCTTTCTCCTCATTGTATAATATTAATACTCTTCAAGTATTCTTATGTCATTTAAGACACTTTATAACACCTCTACAACTAGGTAGATAACAAGTGATGACAACTTTTTGCCAGATTCCCACTCTCTGCTGCAGGGATTAACCTGACAGTTATTTTGCCATGGGCAGTACCACCTTTCACTAGACTAGGTTACTTGGAGCTCCACCTGGCCTTGAACACTTCCAGGATGGAAACTCAACAGCTACTGTGGGCAACCTGCTCTAATGCCTCACTACCCTCACAACAATTTCTTCCTAGTATCTAATCTAAACCTCCTGTCTTTCTGTTGGAAACCATTCCCCCTCATCCTGTCACCTCCTGTCCTTGTAAAAAGTCTCTCTACCCTTTTCTTGCAGACTCCCTTGAGGTACTGGAAGGCTGCAATTGTCACTTCAAAGCCTTTTCTTCTCCAGGCTGAACAAACCCAACTCTCTCAGCCCTTCCTAACAGGAGAGGTGCTCCAYCCCTCTATCATTGTGGCGGCCTCCTCTGGACAGCTCCAACAGTTCCATGTCATTCCTGTGCTGGGACCTCAGAGCTGATGCAGCCCTGCAGRTGGGGTCTGACCAGAGCAGGGCAGAGGGGCAGAATCCCCTCCCTGGCCCTGCTGCCCACACTGCTTTGGACATAGGYCAGGAGACATTTGGATCTCTAAGCTGTGAGTGCCCATGGCTGGATCATGTGCAGCACACCCAATTTACCYTACCAGTCAAAATTAACCTGATTTATCTGAATCTCTGCGTTAAAAGTGGTAATACGAATTGTGGTGTCAGCAGATCGCTAGAAGCAGGGACTAAAGTAAACGACAGTTGCAGAAAGCTGACATCTCCTTCTTCCATTACTGTTATCTACCAGCCTTCCTGTACACTATCCCAAGATGAAAGGATTAATTTTGGCTTCAAGATCAGTTGTTCAAAGCTAAACAGAAGTAAACTATTTTTATATCCTAACCAATGTGAACACTAAATTAGAAAAAAAGTCTGCATATTGATAAGACCAGATAAAAACAAAACTCCATGTCTTAAATTGCATACCTTCCTTCTTTAGTAGCTGTATTTCATGTTCATGCACCTGACTTAGTAAGGAAGAAGTATAAATAGAAAATAAAAATATCTCTAGAGTCCTACTTACCTACAGCAGTTAGCAATGAGCTCATAGGGGAGGACAGACAGAACACCCTTAAGGCTTTATCTTGTCATTACTCTGTAAGCTGAGTAGCAGCAGAGATGGCTCCAATTTATCCAGGTGTTTGATAGCCTCTAGGAAAACTTACTCACCCCAGATCTGCTATTTGCCTTTGGTACTTCTGATCAAATTGTGTAACTGAGCAGACAGCGGTCACTCACCTGAGAAAACTCTGTTAGGGTACACAACAAAATTGCCCTTGCACACTGAGAACATATTTAACAAAATACTAAAACAATKCTCTCTTAGTAGACCATTTCCCTCCCCATTTTACTGTTGTTTTTCCTTATCATCATACTCAYACTCACCAGGTTGATTTTTGATAAAATACATTTTTGAGATAAGAAGGCTAATGAGACAGTTCTTGACGACTTGTCTCAAATGTTACACATTTAGGTAGGAGAGAATCTTAAGATATTCTGCTACTTCATACAGTGCAYTGATTTATGAAATTTACCATTAAGTTCTAATTGTATAGTGAAAACAGATACCAGATTGAATATGCACACATATTCTATTGCTCAAGAATAAAAAAAAAAATTTATATACTCTGTGCCTTACTTGTGGATTCACAATCTTGTAATTTGAAAACTAAGCACACATGAAACAGGACCCAGAAAAATACTGTRAAAACAAACAAAAAAACCAAAACCCCAAAACAAACTAAAAAAATCCCTACATTTTCTCTTCAGAGAATAAGAATTCTTTTTTCTATCTGTGCCTTTTTTTTTAAATTTTTTTTCCTGATTGCCAGGACAAGAATATCCCCTTTCATATGACGAAGTATGACAAAACCCACATATTTCAGGAGGATGAAAGTCATGTTCACAGCAGTTAAAAATTTTTTGCCAAATTCAACTTTACTTACATTCCACTGTCTTAAACATGCTTGCATCTGGGAAAACCAAAGTTCAAAGTTCAAGAAGATGAGAAAGTAGTCGTAATTGGTTCTCAAATATTGCTTAAATAGTGAGCAGTAGCTTATGAGTATTTTTTACGTAGTGTAATTCCACCTTGTAGTCACTGTGCATAACGCTGGCATAAACAGCACAGATGAAGGAAAAATTCTGGAAGAAAGCATAAAGCAAATGAAAGAAAATAAGTAACTGTAAAAAAGAAAAGTAGGAAAAGTGCAAAGATAAACACTTGTGAGAAAAAAAGAGAGGAACACAACTCAAATTCTATTGGATGAAAGAAAAGTGGAGGAGAATAAAACAAGTTATGGGACATTCTACTAATCAAACAGTCATAAGATTTTCCTGGTGTGTAGCTGAAATTATACAGAATTTCCAGGGCAAGTGGAATGCTTTTCAAAGACCCACAATATTCACTGCCTAAACAGATTTCCTTTCTAATCTAACATCACATTCTAAATTAGAACATATATGCATGTAATATATGCCAGTCTTTGAATAGTGGCCTGACATTTGAAGGAAAAATCCCTTATCCTCCATACTTGTTTTCCTCTAGGACTAAACTGAATCACCATAGTCTTTGTAATCATACAGCAAAGAAATTATTTTTCCCAATCTAGTACATTTGAAGTTTTACAGTGGTAGTTTTCTTTATGTATTCTGACACTGCCCTGTAATAAACATGACTCTAAAAAGGAACACCAGAATAAGTAAATATTAGTAGATTTTACTTGCATCTGTACTTAAGCGGCAAACTCACAGAAAGTTTAAAGATGGGTAAATTTGCATTTGACTTAGGAGCACTATTAACCACAGGAAGAATAGCAAAAGGGATTCTCTAAGAAATAAGGCTTCAGTTCAGAATTCTGGGTTTTTTTCACTGAACAAAATATGTTTGAACACTTCCAGCAGGCTGTGTAACAGGCCAGGAAGAGCCAGAACTAGAAAACAAATCATCTTACTACAGGCACACAAGAAGATAACAGGATGCCAGAACAACAACAGGTCAACACCCTGGAATGAATGCTTAATAACTGAGGACATTTCAGAGTACCAGAGAAATCCATTCTGGGCATGGTTATCTTCAATTGTCTTTTAAATTGCTTCACTAATGAGTATGTTTACAAAATCTGCAGTTGACACAAAGTTAGTGGGATTTGGTGAGCACTGTAGACGACAGAACTGGGACTGAAATGGACGTTGAGAAACTGCAGAGGCTCAGAAACCATGAAGATAAAATCTTAAAAAATTAAGYGTAGAATGTTTTTCTTGTAAAAACATACATACAAACCCGACTATTTTCTTGGGAAGTACAATGGCAGCCTAAAAAGAACAACGGAAGAAACAGATAACACAGTATGCTTCTCCTCTCCTGTAAAACATTATATCAAACCAAACTCTATAACTTTGGGACTACATAATAGGAACAGTAATGCAGTATCTCTGCAAGCCAGCTCACCTTCCTCACACACGAGCTTATTCAGCAATGTATTCAGAAARGCTCTTTCGACCAAGGAGATTATTATGCTCTATAGTCTTGAAAAGATCTCACTTGAATATCATCTTTTCAAAATCACACTCACAAAAACACCTTGAGAGTTTAGAACAAATTAAGCTACTTTGAAACAGGCTCTACCTTCTAAACCTGAATGCAAATGGATGAGCATGTCTCCAGGGGGAAAAAAAAAAAAAAAAAAAAAAAAGGTTAAGGGGAAAAGGCCATGAGTACCAAGCGCATTCATAAAAGTATTTGAACATAAGTTTTACTTTTAAATTAAATAGTAGTTAACTTTTCCACAAGAGAAGGAAAAGCTTGAACTAGCTCCAGTTGACTTCATTGTCAATCATACCAGGCTGAGCTACACTCTACATACAATGAAGTATGGTACAGTCATATTACATGCTGCAGAACAACAGATGGTTAAAGAGTAACCTTCCTTCTAGGATTCACTTACTTCAGGCAAAGTATTGTTCCCCTTCAATAGATAGGTCAGGAGAAGACCACTGGAGGTCACTAGCCTCTTTGTTSAAGCAGGATCCCCTAGGGCATGGCAGTCAGAATTTTGTCTAGACTGCTTTTGAGTACACCAGGGAAGGAGATCCCACAACTGCTCYGGGCAGCCTGCTCCAGTGYTCAATAAGTAGAGAATTTCTTCCTCATGTTCAGGTGGATGTTTCTATGTTTCAGTTTCTGCCCATTACTCAGCATTACTAAGAAGAACTTGGCTCCGTCTTCAAGGTCTCCACCTGTCAGCTATTCAGGTATTTATACATATTGATGTGATCTTTTCTCAGTCTTCTCTTCTCCAGACTGAACAGGCCCTGTCCCTCAGCCTTTTTGCATAATTGGGATGCTACAGACCCCCCCCCCCCATCTATACTGTCCTCTGCTGGACRTGCTCCAGGAGATAAATGCCTCTCTTGTCCTGAGGAGCACAGAAGCAGACATACTGTTGAATTTCAGACAGTTCCTCTCTGCCCACCTCTTCAACCTGCTGAAGCCCTTCTGAAGAGTTGCACAGCTCTCTGGGGTATTGGCCACTCCTTCTCGCTTTGCACTGTCAGTGAATTTATTGAGGAGGCCTCTGCCTCTTCATCCAAGTTACTGATGAAGAAGTCACACAATACTGGACCAGTACTGAACTTTTGGGGACACCACTAGAGACAGGCCTCCAATGAGAGCCTGYGCCACTGATTACAAGCCTTGGAGATCTGCAGTTCAAGCTCAGGAAATACGGGCCGGTTGCAGTGAGAAGTGGCACCCSACTGTCCTCTCATCCATCCCACACTTCTGGAGCTTGCCTAGAGATAACACCAGAAACAGTGTCAAAACCCTTACTAAATATCCACTGCTCTTCCCTCTCATCCACCCAGGTAGTTGTCTCAGCATAGAGGGCAATCAGGTTGGTTAAGCATGCTGACTGCTCTTCACCATCTTTGTGTCTACCATGTGTGTGGAGGTAGCCTCCAGGATGAAAGGTTTCACTATCTTTTGGGGATTAAGATAAGACCGATTGGCCTGTAGCTCCCTAGGATCTCCTTCTTGCCCCCTCTGAAGAGCAGGGTGGTACTTGCTTTCCTCCAGTATTGTGGTACTTCTCCTGCAAGCCATGACCTTTCAACAATCTGAGAGGGGCCTAGCAATCATGTCTGCTTGTTCCTTCAGGAGTCAGAGGTGGGAAAGAACCCATCTGAGCCCATGGACTTGTGGATGGTAAGTTCATTTCTTTATGATTTCCCTAGACACAAGAAGGAACATTTTTTCTCCTGTTTTGKTTTTTATGCAGAAGCCTGAGCATAAAGCCATCTTCTTGGAATGTTCTAGCTTTAGCTCTTTTTCACAGGCCACCCAGACTAAAGCAGCTGGATTCAGCTGAAATACTAAAAAATAGTCTTTTCTGCTATTCTGTTGCAGTGAGTGCAATTGTCTCTGGCAGACAATTCGTAGCAAACACAGAAATAGCACTACTAACTGTTACAGCAGGGGTTTCAAGGTGGTAATGGTAAGGTTGCAGTAAACATCTGCAACTCCCTGATGGTAATGACCTCCTTTTGGTAGRAGTGTCCCTGCCAGAGTACCACTGATACATCAGTTTCTAAACAGACTTCACATTCTTCWCATAAACAAGCTTTATTTTCACAATATCTCTAGCTAGTCACAGACATACCTCTTTTTGTAGTGGTACCTTATCTAGTTTGAAATTTTTACACGCTATTTTACCGTTAATGGCCGCATCCAAACCAATAATTCAAGTTAAGGGCCCTCATCTTTTGTTCCTTTTTCTATGTTAGATAAATTAATAGGGGRAAAACAAATTTATTTTACAGGATGTGATTATTCAGCATGTTTACAGATTCATTTTGAACTAAGTTTCAGCTATTTAARCCTCACTGATCCTTCCCATTAAGATTTTTGTATCAGGCACTCATAGCATGCCTCCCTTCACAAAAAAAACCCCACGTTTCCCATCCCCTCAGATTACAATGAGATTCAATGGTACTTCATCAAAACACAAAAAGCCTTCAGACTGACACCAGCAACAGGCATGTTCACACTCTCGCAAAATGAAATCGGCTGCTGCAACCTTCCCAAAATAAACATAATCATTAACTAAATATAGCTGCATCTATTCCAGAGTCAAGAGAACCTTTTTTCTACYGTCTAAAAGATTAACTTTTTATTTCTTTTTCCTCTCTGTATGCTTTCTAACAAAAAGAATGCCTTGACCTCGTTTAGAATGGTTTGAGTGTTGCTGAATCCAGCAAACAGTTGAGCTGTCTTGAAAGCAAGCTTCCTCTCCATTATTTAATGTTTGTTTTCTCTTCTGCAGAGAGAAAAGGCAAACAGTCCTCAGATTTATGCTGGARAATGGAGGAGGAAAAACAAACCACAAAGGCAAATGACTGCCTAATGAGAGCTTCAGTATTAAGAAAAGGGTATTAAGGAAAAAAAAATTAAAAAAGGATCTCTTTACCCCTTTCATTTCCATTAGCGTAATTTTCCAAGAATGTTAACTACATTCTTTTATCTCTTAGACACCAGTTTGCAGCTTAAGACAAAGCTAAAACCAAAGCTATAAATTAAAAGTGGATCAAAAGATTTACATAATGAAGTAAGTTATTTTGTATATTAATATTTGAATGATTCAATTTCTTTCATTTTGTTCGCAAATAAATATTTTTCACTGACAATGGCGAACTGAAAATATAGCCTTTYAAACTTTCTTACTTTCCTGACACTTGGTGTTGTCCAGTTAGCACTGATTCTTACACAGTTGTCTTTTGGCGTTTTGTCATTTACATAAAAAACAAGATTAAGCTAACGATTAAGGTGGAAAACGACAGGAACAGTAATAACTAGCATTGTATTGCTAGCATCGTAAATTGGTTATTTGAACAATAAAAAGAGCTCCAAGCGAAACACCATGTAAACAACACCTGTCATTTTAAGACTACAACATGCATTTTGTGCTCCCAGCACTGCTTCAGGTCTTAACTATTCCACCTGACCACAGCAGAGGAACTTCGCAACGTAAACTCGGTCACCTGAGCCTCTGTAGTAGCTCCTAATTTTACTTAGGTTCCTACGAACATTCTTACTCCACAGTACAAAGTGAAATTTTACTTTCAAAATGGCAAATACCGCCCATGTGACATGATCTTAAAAAATGTAACTGCTTGTGACACCACGTGGCTGTATTTTTTTTTTTTCAATCTCTACAACCCACGTTCAAGAAAAAAAACAACAAACCCTCAGACAGGCGGGCCCATTATTTTAATATTTAGCCTGTTACACGGTCAGTTACAGCTTGTACAAAAATCACGAGAGCTCTGCAGCCCCTGAAAACCAGGTAAAACATCTAAAGCATTAAAGTAAGGAAAAAAAAAAAAACCCACCAAAAAATCCTCCCCACCAAACCGAACAAAAAAACCCACCCCAACAACAACAACCCCAAAACACCGTAAGTGGAAAGCGTACTTCCAAATYAACTTTAAAAAACCTACTCAAACGGAAGCAAACAAGACGGAAGAAACATAACTGCCCTATTTCCCCTGCCAACCCCGCAGAAACAAGAGCTCCACTGCGGCTCTTCAGCCGGGCTCGTTCCGTGGCCGATGCCTCGGYAGCCGCCTCGGCCCTGCTCCGCGAGGGGCTGCGGGCAGCCTGGGCGCCGCCGCTGCAGCCGGAGCCTGCCCGACAGGCCGGTTCCGCTGGAACGCTCTCAGCAGCCTGCTCCCGTCCACGACAGCACCCTTTGCTACCGGAGACAGGGGACGGGGTCTAAGTTTTCCCCCCACGCTTTCGCTTTTTTTTGAAGAGAGGGAGACATCCGCCCGGGGCGGGCGTACACACACACACACACACACACACACTCACTCTCACTGACTCCCAACAGCCAGACACAGCTGATCCCAGGCCCGTCAGGCTGGCTCCTCCCCACCCCTCCAGCGGGGCAGAGGCACGGCGCAGTTCCAGCACCTTCTTCACCTCTTCCCCAAACTACTCCCGGGAGTGCCGCCCGCGCCCCGCTGCCGCCTTCGTAGGGCAAGAGGCGCTGCCCCTCTCCCCCGCGCCGCAGAGGCGAGCTGGGAGGAGCGCAGGAGGAGCGCGTTGGCGGCGCCCGCCCGGAGCGCGAGCCGCCCGCCGCTGCACGGCCAACGCGAGAGACGAGCGCTCGCCCTGCGCGCGGCGCCGCGGAGCGCAGCGCACCCCACCCCACGCGCGCCTGCACACCTCCGCCCCTCCCAGCCTCCCGGATGAGCGACAGCCCCCCCCGGCCAATAGAAACACCCCTTCTACGCAAGGGGGCGGGCACTCCCTGCCCGGCGGCCCAATGGCAACACCGCTGTCTGAGCAGTGGCGTCCGCGAAGCGGGGGGGTGACGGAGGAGGGGCAGGAATTTAGGAATAGGAGGGAATGGCTGTCATCARTGAAGTCATGTTCGTAATCTAGTCCCTCGTTCCGATTCTGGACTCGGGTGACTCACTGACGGGGGAGAGGAGCGACAGTCAGCACGGCGCTCCGCCCGGGCGGAAGGTAAATACAACTTGCAACTCGGTCCAACCCCGCCAGCTCCCCGTGCCCGGCACGGTCCTTTATTGTCAGCAGCTGTGCCGGCTCGCACCGTGCCCACCTTCCCTCTCTCCATCGCTCCCCTTGCCCGCGCACGGCCCCGCCGGTMTCAGCCGCCGCCGTGCCACCTGCTTCCTCTCCCCACCTTCCCCGGCGCCCGGCCCTCCCGAATATTTATATCCCCCAGTGGGTGGAGAGAAGAAAGTTTTGATMCGGTATTATTCTGGAATAATCACGATGCGCATATCCGGAGTGGGAGCGACGGAACCCSCTCGGAGTCGCCGGTGGTTGACTCGTGAGTCAGCGGCACTCTCGGTCTTGCCGCCCAGCGAGCGTGTCACGGGCTGCGGGCGAAGCGGCCACGGGAGAAATAGATCCTTGGCAAGCGACAGCCCACACGGTCGGGCCGTGGGCGGCTCCGCCGCAGCGGCCGGGGGTCGCAGGGTTGAAGTTCAGGGTGTCCCGAGGCAGCGGAGCGCGGTGCGGTGGGGCTGTTCCTCCGCCGTGGCACACGCTGGCGCAGACCCAGCAGAGCAAGGGGAAGTGGGGAGGCATGGGGAGGGAGGAACATGGTGCGTGGGGGAGCCGTCTTGCCTGCGAGGAGAGTAGTGGCATTCCCAGGCAGAGMCAGGGAGGCCATGATCCGGATCATCTCGCTGCCTGCCTGTCACAAACATTGCACACGCCGGGGAGGGGGAAGAAGCGGGGGCTGGGACTCTAGCCCAAYAGGGCTGCGGCTCCTGTTGCTTTTCGGTCCCTTGTTTTTAACTGTGCAGTCACTCCTTGTAAAGGTGTCGCGGTTTACTTCCCAAAATAGCTTGCATGTCGTCGTACCCCTCCCGTTTTCCCTGCAGAAATTCGCCCCCCTCCTCCTCCCCACCTCCTAGCAGAGTAGCACAAAACATGCGCTTACAATTTTGGAATCGCCTGCCAAGCAAAAAAGCGTTTTATTTCCGGTGTGCGCGGAAATTTATTTTTTTTTAACCCGGCCGGGCGGGAGCGAGGATGCATACGCGCGCGGATGCTCAGGTAGCTGCGGCTCGCCTGCCCCTATGTCGAGAGAGGGGACGGCGGTGTTTGGCACCTGGAAAAGTTCTGTGCCCAGCCGGAGGCGGGGGTGGGCGGCAGAGCKCTGCTGCAGCCAGCTGCCGGGCGGGGCCGGAGGGCAGCGGAGTCCGTCCCCGGGCCGCTGCGGGGCAGAGGCGGGAGGCGGCGGCGGCGGCGGGGGGAGAGGATAGGAGAGGTGGGTGGCCTTTCTCGTCCCTCCGCCTGTGCGAGCGGCGGCGAATCAGGAAGTCACCGCCGCCACACACAGGCGCACAGACATGTTTGGTCGGTGTGACATGGTGGCGGAGGGAAGGAGAGGCGGGGAGACGGGCCCAGCCCAGTCCTGAGGCATGACCCGGCTGCTCGCCCGGCCGCCCGCCCGCCTGCCTGCGGCCGAGGTATGGGGCCGTGCGCGGGCAGCGCCGTCAGCAGCGCACCCGCTGCTTCATGGAGGGGCGGGGGCAGGCGGCAGCGGGGCCGCATTTCCAGGCAGGGACGTTTTGCAGCCTGTCGGCCGGGGAGAAAACTTTCCAGAAAGGCTGGAAGGGGAAAACAGGGCCCTGCTGRTTGTGCGCGCCCGCCCCGGCGCCTTCGCGGGGGAGGCGGCGAGCGGCCCGGCGCCGAGGCCTGCGCGCCGCCCGTCCTGCAGGGCCTGAGCACCCGAGGGCAGAGCAGCGGTACTGCCGCGGAGGGAGGGAGGCAGCGACCGCCCGGGGCTCCCGGGTCGCGGGTCCTCCGCACAGCTCTTCCTTGTGTCGGCGGTGCGTGCAGAAATGGAGTTTCTTGTGTTGTCTCCTCCCCTTTTAAATTTATAATGGTGGAACTACAAACTGCGCTCGGCTGGAAAAGTTACAGCTCTTCTAAACTCCTGAAGTTGCAGTTTAACGATTCGCTTGGGTTGTGTTTTGTTTTGTTTTTTTTTCCGTGAGCGTGCATTATGGTCAAGTAAAAGGAGTGTAAAAGTGTTTGCAGATTACATACATCGTACCGGATTTGTTTTTTTCTTGATATCTGCTTCTTATGTTTGATATTCATGCTCACCGAACTTTACGTTAATGCTGTTCTCTTTAGTATGTATTTTTATGAATATTTATGTGAGTATGAATATGCAAGTAAATAACYAGCTGAAGAATTGAGGATAAAAAGTTGTTGTTGGTTTTTCGGTTTTTTGTTTAGTCGGATTTTTTACCGCTTTAAGTATTCTGCATGTTTTCAGCAAAGAATTGATCTGGCGTCTGTGACACTGCGTTGTTCCGTTTGCGTTCTCTCCTGTTTTGCTCTAACTTWCTGAAGTGTTAAGTGGTTTTAACCACAGCCCCTAAGACCCAAACGATAAGCACWGTACCAGAATTTAATTCCTTTGATAGTATACCAGTTACTTGTTCGGGGTGGGGCAGTATCCTCTGTGCAAGTTACTATTGTTGTGCAAATACGGGCACACTTTCTCTTTGGGAACCTAATTGCCCTATTACTGTCTCTGACTTTGTTTCTTTTTTCCTTTTGTGATTCTAAGAAAAAAAAAACAGTGTGTCAGAAGGATAGGCTTGCCTCAAGGCAGGTTTCTATGTATATATATATGTATCAGTAATAGAAAGTGAAAAGACTGTATGGATAGYGAGCTTTTAAAATTTAGAGTGGATCATACAGCATTTCTGGACTTGCCATAGGTGAGRGTAAATCTTCATTAAAAACATTATTTCTTTCATGAGTTATGTCTCAGCTTTAAGACTGGTATTTCTGTGGTGTTGCATCGAACATGTGCCAAAAGAGTGTCTTCAAAGCAGTCTTAGATCTTTTCTTTTGTTCATTATTGAAGTAGTCTATGAACGTTTCTTGTCAAGTTTGAAAAGTGCTTTCACCAGCACCTGGGGTTTGAAAATTAACAAGAGAAAAAGTCCTTTAGCTGGCATACTTACATTACAGATATCCGTGACAGAGGTATGTTTGAAATTATTATCTCCGGATATATTTTTCTCARTTTTTGTTGGACTTTTGAAGTTAATGTCAGAATGTGCACAGTAGCAACTTAAAAAATGTCTACACTACTACACTGCTGGCTTTTGTCGTCCTGATGAGTAATATTGCTGTGAACTATTGCTGTGAACAGTATCCTTTTCAGAAGGAAACTTCTCATTCTTTGTATGATTTAGAGCATTTTTGCAAATTACTCGTCAAAATGTTCATTACATTTCTGTGTGTTTCCTGCTGCAGTCAAAGTTCTCTATGTGTAATAGGTGTTTCCTGGACCTCCATCACTTTTGAACTTTATCAGATTAGGTTGGGGGTTTTTTTGATTCTCTAGTGGAATAGTAAACACAGCATTATGGCATAAAGAACACTTGTTGTAAAATTTGCATTAGAGGAAAGCTCATGTCGTATTTCCAAGAGAAAATAAGGGAGGATGACTAAGGGAAGAAAGTAAAGCTTTCTTAAACACAGCTTTGATAGTTTGTAAACAGTAGATTAAGAAGACTAACGCTGCAAATTGTTTTCTTTGTTTCTGACACCGATTAAGTTGTTTCTTGTTAGGTGTTAACATTTTCCYGTTTGTCTCCAGTTTGCAGAGAATATTTCCTATTTATTACTTCAGAGTTTGAGACCCAGGTGGATCATTTAGAGGCAGGACATTGGAGAAGATGTTAAAAATAAGTTTGTTTTTACAGAAAACAGATGTTTTTCATATATATTTTCATTGATATTTTACAGCAAGTAACTTTTTRAATACAAGTAACTTTTACATGTAATTTAAAACAATCTTCTCCCTTCTTCCTCCTCTTCTTCTCTGTCTAAGTAAAGCCAAGGCCTCTTGGTACTGTGGTGCATTCCTTTCCTTCTGCATGCATGCCTTATGGCTTTTTATTTAGAAACAAACGAGAGGACAATATTCAATAACTGTGATTAATACCTGTAGTAAAGCTCACAGTATGAAAACTTAATCTGTGACTATTCAGTAGTGTCCTGTATCAGTTTTCTGTGCCTGAAACTTACATTATTAATTATAGAGTGGAAGCTATATATATAGCAAACGTGGGATTGATCTTGGACATCATCTGATAGCAGTTAAACTTTTGACTGCAGCTATTTGCTCTCTTCTTTTCCTGAAGGCTACTGTCTTCTGCAGCAAAGCTATCAGGAAGGATTGTRTGTCTGTGCTGTTGTGTCTTCGCAGTAAAGTCTGGCAGCATAGCTTAGCCTAACTTGTGTGCACTCCGATTTGTGATTATGGCTTTTGACAGTCTGGAGTACTTTCAACTCCCAGCTGTTAACAAGTCATTTTTTGCTGCTGATGTTAGTTTTTCCTGAGAGGGTAGGCTGTAAGCTAGAACAGTTGAGAAAAGTAGAACTTTACGTAAAAGCTGAAACATCTTTGCAGTAGGAGTAGGAATTTCTACAAGAATATTTCAAGATGAGGAGTGTTGACTATCATCCTAAACTGTCTCTTATACTACATGACTCCTCAATGAAGTTTCTGGTGTAAGCATTTCACCCGTTCTGCGGGGATGCCTGCAACAGTTTCTGGCGGAGAACTAGACATGCAGCTGAAATAGTGTTGCAGAGCTTTCTTTTTTCTGGCCTAGGTGTCTGGATAAGTAATTAAGGTTCAGCATTTCTGGTTCTGTGGTTTGTATTTTAAATAAGAATTCCCTTGCAGAAAGGGAAGGTTTTGAAGTTACACTGAGATTGCATACATGAGTATGCAAAGGTAGAATCTCAGCTGTTAGTGTGTTTKGTTTCTCTTACGTGAACCAATAACTTTGGTTTATGTTAGTTGAAGATTTGAGTCTTCTCACTGTTTTTTTGTTGTTTCATGTAAACCTGTTTATTGATTGAATTGTCATTTAATCAATTGACAATAGTTAAATCATGATGAAAGGTAATGCTGAGTGTCCCGTGAAGTTGTACAATATGAAACACCGGTTTGCTTGTAAGTATGATGAATTAGTGATGGTGCAGTGCTATTATTACTAATCAGCTCTTCTACTTTGAGCATATTAATTTGATTGTAGTTAGCAGATTATGCAAGTAATACAAATCACTGACAGTATAATTTCRTGTTTTCTACAGTAGTCTAATAAAGATAACTCCTTTAGTCTATAGAGTATTGCAAGTTTACTGTTTATCTTTTCAAAGCCACCTGTGAACCATGATTGCAGGTGGAAATGTGTGGGGAGAAGTAGATGGTTAACTATTTTTCTGTGAAGACAAAGTTACAGTCAGCTTTTTAGTATCTGTGTGTCTGTTAAGTGGGTCCATATTTCGTCAGCTCAAAGCAATACAGTTTCCTTACTTTCCACTACATACCAAGGCAGGAGATGTGGCCAAAACATCCTGGCTGAGGTTCAGTTTAGGTTGARAGGAAAGGCAGAAGTTATATTGGATGGTGAAGGGAGCTAGCTAGAAGAATTATAAATACTTACTGCTCCATCTGTTCTTAGACTCAGTGTGTGCCCTGTCAAAGCATTCTGTAATCCCTGGATCTTTTTGGGTGTACAGCTGGTCTTGAATTCCAAAGTAATGCAAATGGTTTTTTACCTGCTGTGTTTTCGTTTGGGATCTACTGATACTTCCTCATGCAAAAAAAAATCCCTGCCTTTTTTTACCTTTGGGTTTGTTTTTACCAAAATTTGTGTAATAGAAAGAGTGAATTGATGGAGACCATTTTGTATAGTGAATTAGTTATATTATAAAACTTTTTAAGTGGATATAAAATAATACTGGAGAAACATTTATGCTTAGAGACYGTTATTTCAAATTGTTTACGGTGCAGATATTTACTGTCCTAAACTGTTTGATCTAGAAATAGTTGAGTAGAGATCCTAAGACCCTCTTAATCTTCAGCTCTTGGTTTTGTGGCTCTTCTTTGTATTTGGATCTGGCTAAAGTTACTCTGACATATGATAGATGCCTTTTTTATTTCCCTGTCTTAGCTACAGTTGTGTCCAGTAGAGGTGGAGACATTTTCTGAGACCACAGGAAAAACCATGTGATTTACCACAACTAATTCAGTTTCCAGTAGTTCATTTCGGAGGCTGTTCACAAAAGAGAATTGGTCATGTTGATGTACACAGGTCTGAGGGGTGGTAAGGGATTATGGGTCAGGGGAAAAAAGTCTTGTAAATAATAGTACTCCAGTGAGTGTTTTGAGGAAATCGCAAGATTGGACTCTTGAAAAACAGTTAAACAACGTGTAATGTATTCAATAATCAGGGCCAAGAGCCTCATAATTGGGAACAATAATTTTTTTTTTTATTTTAATGTAGTTTTAAAATTTTTTTTTTTTTTTTATAATTGGGAACAATAAGATTTTTTTTTATTTTACTGTAGTCTTACAATTTTTTGGAAACTTTTACTTTTTTTTTTTTTTTTTTTTGCCTTGCCTTCCCCCTTGTTTTTTAATTCTAACAGGCACTACTCATTAAAAAGCAGTCTGAAGAAATAGGTCAGTGCTGGTTTTTGGCAGGGAGTTGGCTTTAAAATGCCTTTTTCATTGCAGGCACCAGAATTTAGCCAAAATAAWACCAATACTATCTGCATGGAACTTGATTGCTGTTAGACCTGTTGTCTTTCTGTAGATTTTTGCTTTGATTTTAATGAGACTTTCAAAAGGGCCTAAATGGATTAGATATTTAGCTTTTACTGAATTTTAGAGAGCAGGGTTTTTTTAAACACAATCTCAGATTTAATAAATTTTTGAAACTGTTTTTTGAACTAAGCTGTTTTTGAAACATGTTAACTATAAACTTTTTACAGGTTGGTTCTGTTAAAACCAGATTGGGAGGGCCATCCAGTTTRGGTCGGTGGCATTTTTTAAAATTTTGTGGACTACTGTTGCCAGAGAAAATGGCTTTGTCTCTTTATTTCCATGGCTGTCTTCAGACAGGAGTTACTACTTGCATTTAAGTAGTATTTTCCAATACTTTATGTTCCCCAATAAAGATTTTATAAATTAATTTTTTTCTTGTTCTTTTSACATACAAAGTGTCTGAATACAAATCTGATAATTCACAATTATGTGAGATGGAGYTAGGTGATGAAAGGACTTGGTCTGGTGTGATACAGATATTCAGCTGTGGTAGTTACTGGTTTTTATAGTTTGGACACTTGCTATCCTATCAAAAAGAATTCTAAATTTTTCAAATTTGCTTATGTTTATGTGTTTAATGCATTTGTAAATGGCAGTGTAACTAATGTGCCTGAGACTGGAGCTAGTTTTTATGAGAACTGTGAGTTGAATTTGAAATAGGATGAATAGGTGAATAGAGGGGAAGATTTTAATACCCATGGGTATAGGTAGATGTCTTTTGTGAAATAAGATATTTTGGGATGCTGTATATTGGTAGCAGTTTTGTAATTGATTGTGTTATGGTTCTGTATACATTGTTCTGGATGGGGGTGGTGGTGATAGGTATCTGCTTTGTTAAATGGTTTGAATTTTGCTTATAATRCACGTAGCAACCCCGCTGTGAAAGTGTCAGTCTTAGATTTTGCAATGTCATGATTGATGCACGTAAGAACTATTTGTTGTGTGGAAGTGTGTTGTCCTTCATACAAAACATAGGCCTCTTAGAGGAARCCATGGTGTTTGCAGTTGTGAACAYGTGATAACTTGATTCCTTTTGTGGTCATGTTGTGGGGTTGTAGAGGACTAATTGGKGACTTAAGAGTTTTGAACTGAGAAGCTTCATAGGCCTCTCTGTGTTTTATCTTTCAAGGAAAGAGGTTCTATATCGTCATAGAATCACAGAATATCCTGAGCTGGAAGTCACCCAAAAGGATCATTGATCGTCCAACTCCTGCCAACTCCAGAGGGCACCCCAAGAACCACACCATGTGTCAGAGAACTCTGTCAGGCTTGGTGGCATGACCACTTCCCTAGGGAGCCCATTCCAGTGCTCAGTTACCCTGTGGGTGAAGCACCTTTTCTTGATATGCAGTCTAAAACTCTCGTGGACAGAACTTTATCACTCCCTTGGGTCCACAGAAAAGAGATATAGTGACGGTGTCTGTCCTTCCTCTTTACCTCGTGAGGAGGTTGTAGACTGCAATGAGGTCTTCCCTCAATCTTGTCTTTTCCAGGCTGAACAAGCCAAATTACCTCAGCTGCTCCATGGTGCTTTCAGTTTGGCCCTTTCACCATCTTTGTGGCCCTCTTTTGGACACTCTTCAATAATTTTATATCTCTCTTTYACTGTGGCACCCAGAGCTGCCCCCAGACTGGAAGTGAGGCTGTCCCAGTGCAGAGCAGAGCAGGACAGTGCCCTCTCCCTTGCCCAGCTGATGCTGTCCCTGATGCCCCCAGGACATGGTGRCCCTCYTGGCTGCCAGGGCACTGCTGACTCATATTTAGCCTTCCCTTGACCAGGTCCCTTTCTGTGGCACTGTTTTCCAGCATCTCATTCTGCAGTCTGTCTGTGCATCCAGGGTTGCCCTATCCAAGGTGGAGAATTTGGCATTTGTCWTTGTTAAACTTCATATGGTTAGTAATTTCCCAGTCTTCCAGTTTTTCTAAGTTTCGCTGAAGGGCGTCTTTGTCATTGAAGGAGTCAGCTGCTCCCCCCACTTGTGTCATCTGCAAACTTAATRTCCCTTCAAGTCCTTCATTCTAGTATTTTAAGGAACTAAGCCAGCAATGTGCACTTCCAGCCCAGAAAGCCAACTGCATCCTGTTTTGCATCAAAAGAAATGTGGCCCGCARAGTGAGGGAGGTGATTCTCCTCCTCTACTCTTCCCTTATGAGACACTGCCTGGGGTGCTGTGTTCAGGTGTGGGGTTCCCAGCACAAGAAAATACATCGACCTGCTGGAGTGGGTCCWGGAGATGGCCTTGAAGTTGAAGAGAGTTAGATAAAGCACTTCCCCTGTGAAAAAAGGCTGAGAGAGCAGTGTTTTTCAGCATGGATAAGAGGGTATTTCAGGAAGACCCCATTGTGGCCTTTGACTACATGAAGGRGCCTTATGAAAGGAAAGAGAGGGGCTTTTTGTATGGGCACACAGTGGCAGGACAAAGATTAGTGGTTTTAAACTTAAAGAAGGTATGTTTAGATKAGCTGTTAGGAAGAAATTCTTTAAGGTGGGGGTGATGAGCCACTGGCAGGTTGACCAGAGAGATTGAAGTGTTCAAGGCCAGGTTGAACTGGGCTCTGAACAACCTGATCCAGTGGAAGGTGTACATGGCAGGGGRGTTGGCACTAGATGATCTTAAAAGTCCCTTCCAACCCAAACCATTCTGTGATACTGTATTTAAGAGCACTGGCCCTAAAGAGGAGCCCCGACTAGTGACAGGTCACCAGCCTGATGCAACCCCATTCACTRTAACCCTTTGTGCTCAGCCCATCAGGCAGTTRATCACCCATCACGTGATGTGTTTAACCCAGCTTTTGGCAGGATTTTTTGTGTACAAGAATACTATGAGAGACAGTATTGAAACCTTTACTGAAATCCAAAAGGATTACATCAACTGGCTTCCCTTGATCAAGTAGGTGGGGTACTCTGTCATAAAAGTCAGTTAATTTTGATAAGCAGSATTTTTCCATCATGAACCTGTGATTGATGACTGGATTGTCTTTCAGGTGTTTTTCARTACCTCCCAGAATAGTATTCTCTGTAATTTTGCCAGTCTTGAAGTGAGACTGCCAGGCCTGGAGTTTCCAGGCTCATCCTTCTTGCTTTTCTGGAAAACTGGGATGTCAGCCAGTTTCCAGTCAACTGGGACCTATCTGGGTTCCCAAGTCTGTTCAAAAATCATTGAGAGAGGTTTTGTGATTACATCAGCCAGCTCTTTGAGTATTCTCAGATGAATTCCATTGGGCCCTATAGATTTACAGGGAACTGGGAGTTGATTATTCTTCACAGCCACTGTCCTCCAGCTCAAATCGCTGGGACCCCTAAATCCATTGTTGGCATTGAAGACAGAGGCAAAGAAAGCATTAAACATCTCTGCCATGTCCATGTCCCTGTTTGTGAGGTGATCATCCTCACAGCACAATGTTATTTCTCTACTGTCTTTTGCTATTTATACATAAAAACCCCCTCTTTTATTGTCCCTCTCAACTGTGGCCAGCTTCAACTCAAGCTTCAGCATGACAAATTTTCTCCCTGCAGTGGTGAGCAGCATCTCTATATTCCTGCCACGTCACCTGACCTTGCTTCTGCTGAGCCTACGCCTTTTTTTTTTTTTTGCCTCCACCTCCCAAAGAAGATTCCTGCTCAGCCAGGCCATCTTCTGCCTCACCTGCTGGACTTGTGGCATTTGGGAATGGCCTCCTCCTGTGCCCTTAGAAGATGGTGCTTTAAACATGACCAGCACTGACAGATCCCAGCACTTGCAAAAGCATTTTCCCAGGGTACCTTACTCACTGRTTCCCTGAGCAGCCTGCAGTCTGCTCTCCTCGCATCCAGAATTGAAGTTTTGCTGGCACTTTTCCTTCTATCTTAAGCTCAATTGCTTTGTGGGCACTGCAGCAAGCACCAATCGCTATGTTGCTCATGACAGCCTWTCTGTTAAGAAGCATGAAATCAAGGAGAGCATCTTTCCTAGTCAGCTCTCTTTGTACTTGAACCATGAAGTAGCATCCAGGTGTTTTAGGAATTTCCTGGACTTGATTGTACCAACTGTGTGGTGTTCCAGATTAACATCTGGCAGGTTGAATTACCCCTGGGAGAAATTTGAGAAATTTGAAGGTGTCCCTTGGTACTTGAGGAATTGATGTCACTGTTGTGCCTAAATGATCTWCAGCAGCCTCCCATGATGATATCTTCATTATTTGTTTATACCTTAATCTTAGCCCAGAGGGTCTCAATCCTGCTGTTGCCAGTTGTAAGCTCCATACATTCTTGTTCCTCTGTTATAAACRGTGTTATACCCCTGCTTTGCCAGCCCTGCCTATCCCTCCTGAAGAGCCTGTAAGCATCCATYTTGGCACACCAATCACAAGACTCATACCACTGAGTTTTGTTTATGCCAGTGATGTCATATTTCTGGCACTGGGCCAGAGATTCTCCTTGCTCCTTTCTTATGCTGTGTGGTTCTTTGTAGCCTGCACCTCATGGCACAGATTGAGTGATCTCAGTTCCTCAAGTTTTGATATGCCCGTTGCTTATCACATGCAAGCCTGGTTTTATCCCTTTCTGCCTTCCAATCTAGTTTAAAGCTCTGTCAATGAGCCCTGCTAGCTCTTGTGGACCCTTTTTCCATTCTGCAGAGGGTACATCCCATAGGTATCAGTACACCAATTGTTGTATAGACCATGACATGATTAAAAAAAAAAAAAGCAGATTTTGCCAATGACACCCTATTTTGGAGCTATGTGCCCCTGGGAAGCAGCAGACTTCCCTGTAGCTTGGGCCTGGTCTGCATAGCAGGCCTTTGGTTCTCTTAAGAAGGGAGTCACCTGTATCAACTACCCTTCTCTTTTAATTAACAGGGGCAGTCTTGATCGGGGTGGCAGGCTGTCTTACCCCTAGTGGTTCTCCTATCCCAGAAGGGCCTTTGTCTACCTCATCAATTGACTGTCCTGCCCGTTCCAGGGCATCMTACTTGTAAATAGTACCAGTTCTATTTGCTGTCTTCAAGTTTTCAGGAGGAAGTGTTTTCCCTAGTGTGGCCAGTGACCAGCTTCAAGGTTTTGTGTTCGAGAGACTCTGCCTTACTACTTGGTAGGGTTCAGAGTCCACCAACATCTTGTCTTCAGTGGAGGTTTGAGACTTCTGAGACTGTTTGAGAATAACCTRTCAGTCTGTCACTCATTCTTATAAGTACTGCACAGGTTGTTCACTCAATCCCATGGCTCCTTAACCTGGCAACAGCTCACTTACAGTAACACATCTTCTGTGACAGGAGTGATGGTCACTCCAGCCTTACAGAGAGGCATTAGGCACTCCTGGTAGCCTGAGTTTTGAAGAGCTATATCTACCATTGGATAGTCTAGCTGGCTGGAGRCTTCTGAYRTGGCTGGTGCAGTGACTTCAGGGGGAATGATCTCTGTAGTGTGTCAAAACCATACCTGAGGAAGCTTATACTAATAAGATTATGCCCTTCTTCTCCAACTGCTGGGTCTGTGCACTGCCTCTGTTGTCTGCTCCCAAATGGTCATATGGGAACACTGCCATTGTGGCCTGGTTGTGTTTGCTGGKACCCCATTTGAGAGATGGAAGCAGCCACTGCCCTTGCTGGCTGTACTCACACTTAGTCAGCTGCTCTAGGGCAAGCTGCCGGTTCCAGGAGGCTGTCAGTGCTTCYCTGCAGTTCCCCTTGCTCCAGCCCTGCTCGCTGCAGTCCATGGCTCCACACTGGTGGTGTTTGCCTTGGCAGGGGGTGGTTGGGGATAGTTAGGCCGTGTTCCAACCTGTTACTGTCGCTACTGCCTCCACCCATGGCCAGTCAGTCAGGGCAAGCTGGTGGCTTCATGTATGTCTTGGTGCACTTGGGCAAATGAAAAAAAGTTCTGAAAATAGTCTTAATAATCCTTTTAATGCTTGTTTCACTGTATTACCATGRATTTTGCAAGTACAGATTTCAGGCTAGTCACAACTGTTTAGGGAAAGATTTTTTAACATGTAGGTTATGGAGATGCCTGGCTCTCTCTCCTGCTTTTAGTACTACTGTGCTGTGCTTGGTCCACATGACACATCTGGTGATAGCAAGTCAGTTCCRCTATTGTTTCTGGTAGATGTTTCTCATAACACACCAGATGCTTTGTTCTGTGGATACTTTACAAATTTCCAGAAATGGACAGAATTATCAGTATCCTTATCTTTCTAGTGGGCTTTTGGAAGGATGATCAAGCTAATGGGCAACATTAAGGATCTTGTAAGCATTTTCTGCTGATGGCAGCTTGCATGTGTATGTTTGGGGGAGGGGGGCAGGGTGTGTGTGTGTGTTAACAACTACCAGTAGATTTTACTGAATTTTTTTCCATGCCCCTAATGTCACATAGAAATTGTGGTTTTGTTTTTGTTTTGTTTTGTTTTTGTTATTAGAGCTATTCTGCTAATTGAAAAGGAGACAGAAAATAGATGTCCACGCCTACAGATCCTGGCACCATGCCTCATCCTGGTCCTTCCCCTGGACCAGGACCTTCACCTGGACCGATTCTGGGACCTAGCCCAGGACCAGGGCCATCTCCTGGCTCCGTTCACAGCATGATGGGGCCAAGTCCTGGTCCGCCCAGTGTCCCACATCCAATGCCAACAATGGGGCCTACAGATTATCCACAGGAAGGCATGCATCAAATGCATAAGGTAATACTTTATTACAAGTGAACCTTTTTTCTCTAGAGTTCTCTCCACTGATGAAAAGAGCTACTCAAACTACATTTATACCTGCTAAACTGCTATTACACATCACCTGCAAAACTTTACCTACACTCTTACTTCTTTCTTTATTACTGAAGRTTATTTGTGTATCGGATTAGACACAGCTTCCTTGTTCTTCATAGAGTACTTTGAACTATAATTAGGAATTTGGAAATGTTCATTTGTAAACTGTACTTTTCAGGAAGACAGATGTTACTAGGGAGAAAAAAATGAATGATATTGTTAAAACTTTAAGGCACACCATTCTAAACACTTTTTTTTCTCTTTCTCTTCTTTTCTATGTGTACATTGCATGTGTTTTTTTCTGGGGTGGTTTCTAATTTTGCATGGAATAGTTGTTCTTTTTCTTTAAAAAACCCCAAAAAGTGAACTTAATTTACCTTAGAGGATTTGTATTACAAATTTGTTCACTCTTTCATATTGATAATGTGGTTGAAAAATGTGGGTTTTAGGTTATTTTATAAGGACTTCATCTTACAAAGGAATATACAACTATGTCATGTAGAGCATGCCAGTAATTGCACTTCAGTATTGTTAYGCACTTAAAATTAGACTGTGTGTGCTTAGACTACGTGTGCTTAGACTATCATTAATGTTTTT
Source organism: Alauda arvensis (assembly GCA_902810485.1). Taxonomy (NCBI): domain Eukaryota; kingdom Metazoa; phylum Chordata; class Aves; order Passeriformes; family Alaudidae; genus Alauda; species Alauda arvensis. Next base: position 308,514 of record CADDXX010000091.1, on the reverse strand, counting down.
TGCTTTGAGGAAATACTTGCCTGTGTGGAAATTCCTTTGTGAGAACAGTCTCTTTATGTACTGTCATTTTTGTTTGGTTGTATACCTGAGATTTAGAACCCAGAATAATTTTGATTGCACTGATTACTCAGAAACATGTAGTTGCAGCTTACAGAGCCAAGATATTGAAAACATTTTGGCAACTATTGTTGATTCCACTTGGAATTGTTATATACACACAGAGAAAAAATTACAATAAAAAACTGTTTTGAAGTTACAGAAATGTGTTTTAATTTTCCTCTTGAAGTGGCATCTTTTTTTGGATGCTCTCACATATGGATCGGTTTCATTCATTAAAACAATATCCAATCAGTAGGGACATGACATTACTATCTTTTACGTTAAGAACTAAAAAAATTTTAATAACGCAAAGACTAGTTGAAGTGAAGGAGGCTGTGATCCAGCTTTCCATTTGTACTGACCTGTTGTAATTTCTGAGAGGTCAGTATGTGCAGTAATTATAACCATTGCATTTGAATCTTGAGGTATCTGATTTAGCTATTAGCCAGATTAGACCTTTGCAATTGGGATGTTTTTGGTTTTGGGTCAATTACAGCCCAGCTTTTCAGAACTCTGTCCCCAGACTTCATAGCCAGTGTTCTAACATCCTTTATWCCTTTCTATTTTTCTTATACCTGTAGAGGAAGAAGGTGGCACCAGGAATTTTCCATAGAATAGCTGAATGCTTCATACTTTATGTTTGCAACGGATATATTCTATCAGGCAGTTAATCCTATGTTATAATTAGATACAAACCAATACRCATCATCTCACAACATTCTTTCAGAGACTTCAGAGAGCATCTCACAGGGTTCTGTGAGCCAGAGTAGAAATTCTCCCATTAAGGTGGCATTGAAATATTTTGAAAAATGCACCAAGAATCTGGATAGCCAATTCAAAGATGATCATTCAGTATAGTTAGAGTTAAATTACTCTCCCTTTTATATACCTTGATTCTGATAATGGAATAAAGACTGTAATTTCACAAGTCTTTATTTTAGTAGCTGTAGCCTTACTGTTTTCTTTTAGGYTTCCACTTAAGAGGTTCCAGCATGTCTTCAAATGTGTATGATTAAGCTGGAAAATGGGTCTGTTGAACTGATACAAGTGAAAAAAAGAAAAAATGAAATTTTTWAAAATTTTATTAAATTTTATTTAATTTTTGGTCGAGATGAGGTTTTGTGTCTGTTTTTCTGTGCAACTCCAGGAATRGAATATTGGGATAACTGTTGGAAGGGTCTAAGAAGTGCTTTAGAAGGGTACCTCTAGATTATTTTGCTAATATTACTTGAGTGTTGTTCAGTGTCATTAAAAAACATTTGGCCCACCTGCAGCTGGGCCAAATAAACATTTTCTTCTTGCTTAGTGGTATATAAAATATCTTTATATCATAACTCTATTTTTTAAAGGAAATGCAGTAAAAATTTGGGATTGCACCAAAAGTGTCCCAGTTACGCAATTGCTTTGTGGGATATCCATTGTATGCATGTATTTAAAATCCACATGCTTAAGTGAAACAACTTCATTATGTCAAACATCTGTTTGACTAGCKTACAAATGATAATATAGTGCAAAAACTTTAAAAAATCCAAAGGATCAATAATTTTAACACTGATTGAAACAAATTTGTATTAATAAATGGTAATTCCTAAGGTCTGTTTACTTAAGAACTGTTACTATGAAGACTAAAGATTGTATATTCACTTAGTAACTAGAAGACCTTTCSATAGGAAAATTTACTATTAGTTTATGTAACACAGTTTTGACAGAAATTGCAAATTGTTTGCATTTCTTGCTAGTTTATTRAAGCTATCAAATAAAGTTCCAAGAAAATATAGGTCCAAATTTTACTGAAGTATATCTTGGTATATCACATCTGTGCTTAAGGAGGAATACTTGAGTCTGTCAGGGATACTACTCAAATAACAGTGTCAGAGAGTCTTGAGGAAGAARAATACTCGGAAACTGAAAGTTGTTAAAGCATTGCTACCTTCATTGCTCTAATCTTACTTTATTTCTGCATTCGCATTGAAWCTTCTCTGGAGGCAGAACGAGGTTACATGGTTTTAGTCTGAAATGATAAAGCCTTTGACACATTCCTCCACRGCAGTCTTCTCTAGATTGGAGAGAGATGGTTTTGATGAGTGGACTGTTAGATGGGTAAGAAACTGGTTGGACAGTTACATCTGGAGGGTAGTGGTCAGAGTCCTGATGGACACCAGTGCTATGCTATCAAGGGTCTGTATCAGGACTGGTGTTACTTAATTTCTTCATTAATGATGTAGGCAAAGGACTGAGGAGTTTTGCAGATGAGACCAACCTGAATGGTGCAGACATGTCTGAAGGATGGGTGCCATCCTGAGTGACCTGCACAAGCCTGAGAACTGGGTCCATGGGAATCTTACGTGTTTTAACAAGGCCATGTGCAAGGTGCTGCACCTGGGTTGGGGCAGCTCCTGGTATCAGCCCAGTCTGTGGTGAACAGATCAGAGCAGCCCTGCCCAGAAGGACTTGGGGGTGCTGGGGGTGAGAGGCTGGACATGACCCAGCCATGGGCACTCCCAGCCCAGAGAGCCAAACGTGTCCTGGGCTGCATCCAAAGCAGTGTGGGCAGCAGGGCCAGGGAGGGGATTCTGCCCCTCTGCTCTGCTCTGGTCAGACCCCACCTGCAGGGCTGCATCAGCTCTGGGGCCTCAGCACAGGAGGGACATGGAAGTGTTGGAGCTGTCCAGARGAGGCCGCCACAATGATAGAGGGATGGAGTGCATCTGTTAGGGAGGGCTGAGAGAATTGTTCAGCCTGGAGAAGGCTTTGAAGTGACAATTGCAGCCTTCCAGTACYTGAAAGGAGTCTTCAAGAAAGGGGTAGAGAGACTTTTTACAAAGACAGGAGGTGACAGGATGAGGGGRAATGGTTTCCAACAGAAAGACAGGAGGTTTAGATTAGATACTAGGAAGAAATTGTTGTGAGGGTAGTGAGGCATTAGAACAGGTTGCCCACAGTAGCTGTTGAACACATCCTTGGAAGTGTTCAAGGCAAATTTGGATGGGACTCAAAATAACCTAGTCTAGAGACTGCCACTGCAAGGAGTTTGGAACTTGATGTTTGGGGTTCCTTCTATCCCAAGCCATTCTGCGATGCTATGATACTGCCTTTTGTATCTTATGCGCTAGGTGGACCACATGATTTTAACTGCTTAATTTTTGGTTATGACTACATTGTAGCTTGTTAATTTGCATGGTGCTCACTTGAGGGACAGATGAGTACTGTGAGCTCTTGGTTTATTTTTTCTTCCACCTAATTGTAACCTGATGCATAATCACTTCTTTTGTGAATTGGTAATGGGGCRTTCTGTAAGTGGTTGCTGATGGTGGAATAATTACAGTGATGTCATGGGCAATATTACTGGTTCTGGTTAGTGACATAAAATGTGAGGGAGAGAAAAAATTATTCAGAAAAAGTAGTTTTTACTAAATATGTTAGTTGTTTACTCGGATGTTCCATTAAAAGAAAAGGCAAAATGGTTTCCCATTTCAGTTATTATTGGGTAACAGATCTATGCGCTTTAGACATTCTGAGAATCAAAGTAGTTCTGTCATAGGCCTAGAATTACAGCATACAACATMAGCAGACATGTTCTCTGCATTATTTTTGGTTTTTGGGTCTACGTTAGTTAAAAAAGGAAGGAAGTATTGCCAACTCAACAGAGGACGTAAAGTGGTGATTTAGTATCTGTTTAGAGATTCATGGAATTGGTGGTCAATTTCCTGCTGCAAAAACCACATTGAGACTGCTTGTGCATYAGGGATGCATTCAGTTATGCTGTGTGTTGTAGTTATGTGACAGTTACATGACAACACATTACTGTTTGGTCTGTGTGGTTCTGTTGTTTTAGAGGATGTATGGTCTACAAGAAGACTAGTCTGGTGCTCAGTCTTTGATTTTTAGGCTGGAGTCCTTTTCTGCTTGATTGTTTTTTTAAGAAGGTGGACTAAAACAAAAAAATCCCAGACACTATAATGTCACAGTTTATCTGCAAATAGGTCAAACCATGATGTATCTCTGAGAAGACCTTAATTGCTAAATTCAGAGTAAAAGTACTGTAGTCAAAATGTTCSTTATGCATTAGACATTATGTAAGTCTGTAAGTCTGCCAAGTCTATAGGCATGTGCTAGCCTACAGCTGAAGTTCATCCCTTGTTATGTTTCTAGAAGCATTGTTTATTTGGCCTGTTCAGTACTCGTTTCCTTACTTATGGGGACCAATCAAGATTGTAATATCTGCTCTGATTGGAGTATGTCTCAACTTCCTGTTTCCTCTCTGTTCTGTTGTATTTGAAGACTAAAATAAAAAAATACCCCAGTGTGATAGTAGTTCTTTATTGGTAATATAGGTTACTTATTCCAACAGTGTCTTTGTGGAAGATAGCTTTAATTACTTATGGAGGACTGAAAAATTTTCAAGAATTACRTTGTTTGCAAGATACCCTCTGTAATTTTTAACCTGTTGCATAATTTAGAGTTATCCTCTAGCCCTGTAAGTATATAGTGATTCAGAAAAGTTACCAAAAAATAACTGTTCCTCAGTTCTTGTACTCCACAGCTGTCCTCTGCTGAATTGCCTTCCCTATTATACACATTCTTTTCATAGCCAGTATAGGTGCTTTTAGATGAAATACATTCTTGGAAGTAACAGTCTCTGCATACATTAGCARTTGTGTTTTCATTAAAATGAATTTTGGCTACAGAAGTTTGTGCCATCTTCATCTTTTGTATTTCTGCTAGTAAAAAGCTGATTTATGAGTTCTAATGAATTTCATTTTCAGTTTTTTCACCACATAAGTTTTGCAAATACACAGATGCAAACCCCTTTTTTGCTATATATTTAGTCTCTCTTCCATTAGACTTGAAGCATTTCAGTTTGCTGCAGTTGTTTTTGTGTCTGTGAGGTTTTTTTAATAATAATTTTTTTTACAAAACACTCTTCTTTTGATCAATTCTCTCCAAAGGAGCATGCCTTGAATTAAAGTTTTCTTGTATGGTCATGTCACTATCTCTCTGTTCCTTTTTGATTTTTTTTAAAAAATTCCTTCTACCAAAGGATTTCTCAAAATATACTTGCTTTTCTCTTCTCTGCTGCTCTTTTTAAACTGACAACTGCTTTCCCCACCCTCTTTATGCTGTTACTTCTGATGTATGCATGCTGTGTGTCTTCTTACTCCCGTCCAAGCTGTTTGTGTTCCCAGAAGTTTCGTGGTTGCCATCTATTAGCACAGTGAAACCCATCCCTGCAGTTACGCCACAAATGTGTGCAGCCAGAGTCTTCTCTTCTGGAAATCAGATCAAGTTACCAGCAAGTCTCGTCCTCTTGGCAGCCATAAAGATACCATGGCAGCCAGCACATACCATGACAAAATAAGAATGTGTCTAGCTTTATAGGTGTTTTGGTTTCTGTAGTACTCAGCTTGTGCAGACAGAATGTGAAGCGAGTGTTCTCTTCTGCATTGGCTATCTTTATAAGAAGGGGCAAAGAGAGAGAGGGATCTTCATGCYTCAGAAAAAGGCACTGGGATTTACTTGGCTAGCAAAGTGGAACTMTTTTTAATGTGTCAGTCATCTGTGTCTACATTTCTACTCCATATCCCAAGTTCTTGTAATCAAAAATAGCTTCTTGAGCAGTGTGTATTTTTCTGATATAATTTCTTTTCACAGATAGTTTTATACTGTTGTGAAAATTAAATGATTCTGTGAAACATGAAAAGATCCATTTTATTTTTCTTTTCTGTAACTTTGTCCCTTTTAACCTGAACTTCTGATTAGAAAAAACTACAGTGAAATCCTTCAAAAATGCTGAGCAACAACAACAAATTCTTTGTGTTTCAAGGTGTTCTCAGTCAAATCTGATGACTGCCATGGAAAGTAGAAATTTTTTATGAAGGGTTATCAATTGAAATTTAGAATGATTTTTTCTTTTGTAGAAAGGGTGGCCTTTGGTTAGTTTTGTTGAAATTGAGTCATGYGCAACAAATTACTCAAAAATAAGAAAKGTAACACTTTTTTTCTGTGAGCTTCTTGCACATTGATTTAATTAACTCTCTACATTTTCCTCTGGACTAAATTATCTTAAGTCTTCTTTTAAAGCGAATTCTTAACACATAGATGTACATTAAGATAAAGCAGTCCACGAGGTCTCCATTCACAGTAGGGTTCACAAGAGTAGCATTTAGTGTGTATGCGTGCATGTGTTAGAGAGGGGCAGAACGGTGTATTTCTGTAGAGAGAGGCTAAGTAAGTGATGCCAGTCTCTTCCTTCCTAATACAAAGCCTCACAGACCTCTAAGTTAAAAGTTAATTAGCTTAATCCCTTCCATAGTTAGGGGTATGATACAAGTTTTGCTTTCATGGAAAACATCAGTGTTTCTTAGGATGCCTTTCTTCCATTGTTATTTTCCCCTTATTTTCACTTTCAGTGCCCTTCAGTTTTGATAATGGAGCCTTTTTCAGTGCCCAGAATGCCTTCAGCATGTTGAGACTCCAAGCTATCTTTTCTTCAATCTCTGAAGAGAGTGGGGCTGTTCTGTGTTTAAAGTACCATATGAACTGCAGTTTTTGAGGAGTGTATGAGGTGACAGGAGCTGTAGGGAGCACAAGTATTGTTTTCCTCAGTTACTGCCTATACTCGTTTTTGTCAGTGAAGAAGAGGTTACCTCCTGCAATGTCATCCTTGTTTTTGAAAAGAAACAAGGTTTGTGGCATTCCCCTAGAGCACTGACTGAAAGGGCAAAGTTTGGGCTAAAAATAACTCAAGCCACAAGCTCTACTCTCATAAGTTAATGTTTGTTACACTACTTTGTAACACAAGGCCAAAACAGGTTATATGCTTGTACTTGGACAATTTGCCTCCCTGCTGTTGCCAAGCACTTCATAAGGAAAAAAAAAAGGCAAAAAGGAAGCAGGGGGCAAGGAGTCTGATAAAGATATATTTTTTAAAAAAAAAAAAAAAAACAACCTTTTTTTTGCTTCCTTGAATGTGTGATTTCAGGGCAGAGGTTCCTGGTTATTTTATTTTGAATGACTGCTGAAAGAAGTTTTTCCTCTTTGTGTATTTGTTTAGATTTTGAGTTTGTTGTTCATATTTTTATAGTGGATACTATCTCCCTCTAAATACTTACTTTGTTTTCACAGTCTATCGATGGCTTGCATGAAAAAGGAATGGTTGAAGATGTTCATTGTGGCTCCATGAAGAGTATGCGACCTCCGCATCCTGGAATGGGTCCACCTCAGAGTCCAATGGACCAGCATAGCCAAGGTTTAACCATACTGTGCATGCTCTATGATTTTGGGGACTCTTGTTCCACGAAGAGTCTGTAGTTCCATGTAACAGGTTGCCAGTGACTTCCTTTCAGCTTTGTTTGGAAAAGCTGAACTGGGCAAACTTTGTTTGCTTGGAAAAGCTGAATCCCTTTGCTTTCTGRAGTATCCATTAGGGATGTATTGGGAAAAAACTTAGGTTCAAGTCTGTGGCTGGGGCAAGTCTATGACAGATTTCAGTCTCTAAAGAAAAAAACCCACCAACTTACTTTTTTATCTTACGTGACTACTGTAAATGTAAATGCATTTTAATATGTTTTATTATCATCAAGTTCTGATCAAAGTTCTTTCRGGTGTTTTKTATGCCAGAAGATAGAAATACTTTTTTGCACATTGCTGCATGCCTTATTTGAGTCCTGTAGGTTGGAACATAAAAGGACATGCATTCTATGAGCAGCTTGGTATTTGGGAGATTTAACTGGAAATGCCTTCTAGTATTAATAAGTTCAACAGCAGATAAAGTTTTCTGTGTTGCATGCTTAATTATTTTACARCAACACATGAAGAATCCCAAATTATATTAGGCTCTTGGTGTTACAGACTCTGTACAGATCTGTTAGGAGGTGGTCTTGAACTTCTTTGTGCTTTTCAGTGGTGTGTGACTGAAACTCTAGCCTGTAACTTGCCAACTGAATCCCAGTCTGAGACCCAGATAGTTAAAGTAATGTTTTTCCATTAAACCTTTCAATATCATATAAGTAAAATAGAACTGACTTTGCAGATACAAGTTCATCAGGTAAAACTTTCTCTTTTGTTGATTTCAASAAAATGTAAGCATGATGATCTGAGAGACAGATTTTGCTTGTCTTTGCATTTAGTTGACACTTTTGCTTGGGATGAAATGAACAGAGTGCTTAGTCTAAACATGAAGATGGGACAATTCATACATTATGTACTGAAAATACATTCAAGTAGCTTCTGAGTTGTTTTCTTCTTTTCTGTACTTCCTCAGGCCAGATTTCCAGGTTATTTTGCACTCTAAAAAGATGATTGATTATTGATTGTATTAGTAGCAACTTTGTCAGGCTAGAGACTACAGATTCCTACTTTCTTTTTTGTGTATGCCAGCAACTTCATTTACAATGTAAATGAAGATTACTAGAGTTCTGATGTCAAGCAGGCTTTTAAAAGAAGTGGTCAAAAAAATCCCTAGATGTCCTAATATTCCAGATACCTTTTTTGACATTATAGAGACTGTTTTAGCTTTCATTGCCTCTGTCTCAATTTTTTTGCTCTTACACAACTTTCTTTTCCACAAAAATGTGGTGATGGCACTTGATGCTGTTCTGATACCTGCTGGACGAAGTTCCATCTATTAGACTTACAGGTTTTTGCCATTAGTGTAAAGGTCCAGGGTAGAAAGCTAGCTTCCTTAATATCCTGTCAGCCTATTGGATATTTTCTGTCTGATTTCCCACAACATTAGAGAAAGCAGGACAATTATGTTTTTACAAATTTTGTGGAAATACGCAGTGYGGCAAAAGAGTTTACCCAGGCCTACACTCATGGCAAAAGGACAGTATGACTTCCCTGAGAATCCATGGAAAGATGCCTGATAGCTTTTAAAGTCCTGACAAAATCTTCGATTGGGAAACCAAGGCTTACTGTAAGGTTCACTTCCTTGTAGATGTCTGATAGTTGTGCTTACAGTACACAGTTGTGTACAATTTTTAACAGTGAAGTGTCAAATAAAAATGACACCTCATTAGTTCTAGGTCTGATTTTTTTCATGTCTTATTGTTTTGTAGATAAATATGCACTAATTAATGTTTTTTGGAGGCATTTGAGAGAAAGTAGCTGAATAATTCCACAACCCCAGGAAATATATCACCCTAAATTTGCCCATTAATTTGAAAGCTTAAGGAGAATGGCCATGTATTAGTAAATATTATTGTAGGTAATAAAAAAAATTATCTACCTTTTAATTATTCGTGATGTTGTCTGTAATTCAGATCATCAGGAACAGCTTTCTGGAAAAAAATCACAGAAACACCATATGGTCTGGGTTGGATGAGGACCTTTAAAAGTCATTCTGTCCAACTATTCTGCAGTGAACAGGGACATGTTCACCTGGGCCAGAGCTCCACTGTTGTTAGAGGTGTTCAGCACCCCCTGGAAACTGACTGTGAATGTTTCCAGGGATGGAGCATCTGCCAACCCTTCTGAGCAACCTGGGCAAAGTTTCACCGTCCTCATTAAAAAAAAAGTCTGTCTTACATCTAGTCTGAATTTATTGTCTAAAACCATTCTTCCTTGTCCTGTGACTACAGTCCTCTCAAAAAGTCTCTTTCCAGCTTTCTTTTAAGCCTCCTTCAAGTATTGAAAGGCCACAATAAGGTCTCCTTGGAACCTTCCCTTTTTTAGGGGGAACAASCCCTACTCTCTCAGCCTGTCCTCGCAGGAGAGCTGGTCCATCCCTCTGATCATCTTGGTGGCCTCCTCTGAATCCTCTCCAACAGTTCCATGYCATTCCTGTGCTGAGRCCCCAGAGCTGATGCAGCCCWGCAGRTGGGGTCTGACCAGAGCAGRGCAGAGGGGCAGAATCCCCTCCCTGGCCCTGCTGCCCACACTGCTTTGGATGCAGCCCAGGACACGTTTGGCTTTCTGGGYTGTGACCACACAATGACAGGTCATGTCAAGCTTCTTGTCCACCTGTATCCCYGGGCCCTTCTTGGCAGGACTGCTCTCAACCCCYTTGTTCTGCAGGATGTATTGATACTGGGGTCTGCCTCAACCCTTGTGCAGAACCTTGCACTTGAACTTGTGAAACCTCATGAAGTTCACATAGCCACACTTCTTGAGCTTTGAAAGCCACACTTCTTGAGCTTGTCCAAGTCCTCCTGAATTGCATAAAGTCAGCCTTTAGTCTGACAAACTTACTGTTATATATTATGTTAATGTGATACTATTACATTATTTTTATATACTAGTCAAACAAGTCTGTMATTTTTTGTGGTGATCGTAAACAAAATTCCTGCATTAAAATGTCAGCAGGAGTGATACAGTATCTGGACAGTTGTCAGGAAAAACAGTCTTGGCCCATGTATGGGGCTTCTTGATGCATTGTTAAAGCCAGTACCATGATGATAGAGACAACCTTGTCTGCCTGGTAGAGTTATAAAAATTCCTTGGCTTGTTACTGTATGATACTGTAATTTAAGACAGAGATATCACTAAGTAAAATCAATACAATCTACACTGAATATATTAAGATAATTAAATGACATTATAAAGTCAACTATAACTAGATGCTCATCCAGTTGTGGATTTTTCTAGTCTTTTAGAAATCYGTTTTGGTTCAGTGGTGTTGAACGTATTTGTAATCTGTAAAAAAGTTTGAAGTCAGTATAGATAAAAATTACATACAGCACAGTTTTCACAGTGAATAATAAACAAGCTTGTTACAAAGGCTGATCAGAATCGGAGAAGAATGTGCTGATTTTTCTAGCATAGATTTTAGCACACCCAACAACAATGCATATCTAGGCACAAAATAGTTTGMTGTGTAGTAGTGTAAACTGAGAATTAAAAGAATACTTGATCAGTCTGCACATTCCCAGAGAGAAAAAGGGTTTGTAATAGGTGGAGCCTTTAAAGGAAAAAACAAAACAAAACAAAAAAGCCAATGTATTTTGGCACCTGCAAATTTACCTGCAAATAATTTGAATTCTGAATATGTTAAATAGCTGTATGTTACTTAGTGGAGATGATTAACCTTTGGAACAAAGATTACCCAAGTATTTGTGGTAGGTTTTGTGTCATACAAAAGGTAAGTCTTTCTCATCTATTCCATAGAACAAAGGGAGAAGTTTGTTTAGAGGTCAAGAGTTGCTAGTCAGTCTTGGAAAGGTTAGGCAGACTATTGTAGCTGTAATGRTCCCTTATTGACCGAAATCTACCTGTTCATGGCTTCCAAGATTCTGAGAAGGACTGATAAGCTGGAATGGGAAGCAATATCCTTAAATTTTTTGACAGTGGCGGGATGAATAGTCTTCATARAATACTTCAGTTCCTAGAAATCTGGGTGGAACAGTTTTGATGAATCCATAGGCTTTAGTCCTTCTGTATGCAGTTTACAGTGGGAAGTGATCACGAAATTAGGTGTCCTTTAAATGTCAGATGTTCCACTAGCAGTCTTTTTAGTTCTTCTTGTGTAAAAGAAGAAATTCTTGCAAAATATTGTATCTCAGTACAAAAGCAAGACTTTTCAAATAAAACACATGCTTAGAAATGTGGGAATTAGAAGTAAATTGGCAACTGCACATGCAGTTGTTGATATGGTTATGTAAATCARACATACAGTTGTGAATGAACAAGGGGAAGTTAATGCAGAATTTTGAAAGTAGTAATTCTTACAGCCTATGTTAAGAAATAATTAACTGTCCTTTTCTGAGGTGAAATGAATGATGAGCAAGTTAGAAACATTTGAAAGCTAAATCTGCAAGAACTGTGTCATTTTACATAAGCGCCTGTTCACTGGTTGAATGGCAATTACTCTTCTGAGATTTTTGCATTTTTTTAAGCAACAGTAATTACTAAGTTAAGGTATGCAACGTTATTATTTAGTTTCTGGGYTTATTTTTTTATTGGTGCTCAATGAGATGTGAGTAATACAGAAAGAATATTTTACTAGCTCAGACAGATCATCACATTTTTATTGCATACTGCAATAGAATGATTTTCAGAAGTCTGACAATAATTTATGGGAGAAAATACTATGAGTTGGTATCTTTCTCCTAGCAGTTACTCCTTCCATTCTTACTGCCAAATTGGAGAAAGGGTAACATTCCTGATTAGCTCTGGTAACAGATTATCTTTTCTTGAACTTATGTACAATGATGCCCCTGTTTAGTCTTAATACCTTTCTTTTGATGCTAATAGGTTAAATTAATAGAAAATACATTGCTCCAACTTCATATTTAGCTGTTTAAATAGTAAACTTGCTACATGTTACTGATTTTGAATTTGGTTAGAAACTCTCTTCTGGCTTGGTGAGTGAACTGTGATTTCTGGAGTGTTTATATGAGGAGTATGAAATTTACAGTAAATTGTTAAGCTCCTCAACAGTTATCCAACAGATTAAATTCGTGGTTACAATTGACTTTTGAAGGGAAATGGGGAGAAATACTTATATGCTTTTATATAAAATAAAATATTTTTATTATAAAGACTTAATAAAAACATGTAAATGGACTGGAATAAACAATTTTTGTATTTTTCTGGGATTTATAAAAATTAAATGAAGCTGCTGTGACACAGCAGTGAAATACAGGCCAATTTGAATTGTTTTGCTGTCTTTTCTTGCTGTTTTTAAGTGGAAACCTAAGGGCTGAAAAATTTAGGATTATGGKACTTGATCTGTATTAATTCTTTTAATCATGCAGTATTTCTTGAGCTTAAAAAGACACAATTATTTAACTTCTAGAATTCTGAAATTCCTAGAATTTTAACTTCTAGAATTCACTAATGTACTGCTACTCCACAGGCAATGTTTGTTGTCCCTGCTCTTAAATCAGTTGCACTTCCTTTTCAGAATTGTTTCAGACTTTTAAAGACGAGAAAAGTCCTGCCACCTTATTCTTCTGTCTGCCTGTGTAAGACCTCTTAACAATTTTATTTTTGCAGTCCTAGTTTTGAATTACTTGCACACGTGTGACCACTCTTCTTTACTGGTGTTAACCCTGGCCACACTACCGAGAGGGAAATTTTATGTTTTGCTTGCTTTGGGAAAGTTTGTAGCCTCAGTCCAAAATGGACATGCTTTCCACTGTGTTCCAAGACACTGTGCTTTTGTGCTATGTGTTGTGGATATGTACTTGATTCCTTTTCTTTGTTTTTTAAACAAATGTCAATGGATTATTAAAGTGATAGTTCAGTGAGTTACACAGCTATATTTCTTCCATCCTCTCTATATCTTCCAAATCCAAAAATTTTCTTACAGTCACATTTTTGAATACAAATATACCCTTGCTGTTGGGGTTAACATAAAGATGTGACACATATATTCCTCAGACACTTCCATTGTTTAAGGCTTACTAAATTTTAGTAGCAGTTCAAAACCTCCGTTGAACATTCCAGTATTTGGACTGCTAAAACTTTGATTCTTTCTGTGTCATTACTGGGTTTTTTGAATTCATTTGTAGGTGTTCTTGCTGTTTCATTATAGCATTAAAATGGGGAACAAATTGTCTCAATTTTTAGCGCTCTAATTTTTCAGCTTTAAAACAGAAAAGAAAGATGGTATTTTTTCTGCCAAGTGAAGTGAAACAAAAAGCAATTAAAGCAGAAACTTTGTGTACACACTGCCCTCGAACAGTACTTTGAGAAGTGTTAGAACTAGGATTTCTTCCARTGTTAATACTGTGAAGAATATACATTGTTTACGATGTGCTGTTTGTATTTTTGCTGAATAAGTTGATACGAAAGTAGGATTAAGTATGTTTCTGATTAAGCATACAGTTAGAAAAACTTGAGAAGGGTTTCTGATGCAGCCTCTTCTATGACCCATTGAAGGATTATGGAAAGACAGACAAGACTCTTCCTCAAAGATGCACAGTAAAAGAGGAGAAGTAATGTGAAAGTGAAATTCTGGTGGGACTTAAGGGAAAGGAAGTTCAGCATGAGAGTGATTAAGAATCACTGTCATTCGAGGTTTTCAGAACTCAGTTAGACAAGATCTGGAGAAACTTGATAAAGCTTAGAAATAACCACAGTCTTCAATTATAGACAGGGTGGTTTGGCCTCTCTTTCCTGATAGTGGGCAGTTTGCTGTGTTGTTCAGAACTGTAGGTTATTTGTGTTAGAGTATGCGTAATAAGATAGGAAAAAAAGCAAGTAGTATAAATACTTCAATAAAGACAGGCTTGTGGCTGTATTTTTTGTCACTGTCATCATATGAAAGCTTTCAGACTCTAAATGGAAATTTTCATGTAACATCGCAAAATTTATGCTGTGTAAATGCCACATTTTAGCATCTTTACAAGAAGTTTGGAAGGATTTTGTTCTTTCCTGACTTTCTGGGAATTTTGTTTTCATTCTTCCTCTTGTCAAGCACAGTTTTCCATTGTTAAGACTGCTAATGCAGAGGTTTTAGATGAAGAGAGAAGGTGTAAGTAATAAATACATATGTAGAAATACAAAAAATGTCTGCTTCTGAAAACTCCTCTTCGCAAAACTTAGTTGCAGACTTTGCATCTTGAACTGTCAGGMCTGAAAATACTTACATACAAATACTTAACATCTTACACCACTATTCCAAACTTCTGCAGTCCAGATGCATTTCAAGATCTTGGGTCTGAAATCTATCAGTTATTATGGAATTTATAAGTTGGACAACATAACTTGAGGAGGGACAGAAGCCATTTTTTCAGAAGCAATTCAGAAAACAATGTAGTACCTGTTAGGTGCCATTTAAGTTAAATCCTGAGATTTAGAAATSTAATAATCGATAAACATTGCAATAAACCCCATTTTATTGTAAAAACCACTCATGCAGTTTCCTATTTTTTGTTTTGTTGTGATATGATGGGTATTTTCTTAAGCAGTGTGCTCAGCAAGAGCGATTTTTAGCTTCCCCTCTTAATATAATAAAGAGATAAAAGTAAGCTTGTGGAAGACAGTGGATCAGCGGAGTAAACGTGAGCTATTTATCATACCTTTTATCAACAAGGGATGTATAGGTAATTTTTTCATTGAACTAGTGTATAGCTCTGGTAGTTCTGATTTTTTAATACCTCTTTATTCCTTTTCTTTGAACTTCTCCCCTCATTTTTCTCTTGAACTTGAAGTTATGCTCATGTGTAACTTCTCTTGCCAAAATCATCTTCCTTTCCTGTTGTCATTATCTTTAGTTCGAACTTGGTCTGTTCCTGTCTTGTCTGATCTTTTCCTATCACAAATCCCTTTTGCCCACTGTACTTCTATCTTATTCTCCTTTTTTTAGAAGAACTGAAATGCTTTCTTCTTTTTCTTCTGTCTCATACATTTACAACCTTTATTTAAGTTGAGC
This sequence comes from Alauda arvensis, assembly GCA_902810485.1. NCBI lineage: Eukaryota > Metazoa > Chordata > Aves > Passeriformes > Alaudidae > Alauda > Alauda arvensis. The sequence goes on along the minus strand of CADDXX010000091.1, from coordinate 293,096 downwards.
ACAAATTTCAGTTCTTAGGTACTCTCATCTCTTCACTTGTTTAAGTTCTATTGACTTGCAGCTATTGTCATCCCAGACAAGTTGAGACTACTTCAAGGTTTTGCCTATGTTGCCTTTACTGAAGGGTCAGTAAGAACAGTGAAACTAAAGAGCAAATAAAGTTTCTTCTGTGATCTGTACTGCATATAGATGAAATTGATGTAGTTTCACTTTAAAGTGACAGAAGAATAGGGAGAAGAGTAGATTGGGTGTCACAGAATCATCAACTGTACCATGATCTTTGGAGTTGTAATCTGTGGCTTACATACATGAACTRTGTAAACAAACTGGAAGATTATTAGGTTTTTATAAATTTTTTAGACTTTTCCAGTTTGTGAGAAGAGTATTTGTGTTCCACAGTACTGAAGTCAGTAAATATTACTACCTCTTTTTCACTCTTGGTGCCTAAAATCCCCAATAACTAGCTGTCCGTTGTGCTTTGTGGAGCTCAAGAAAATATGTAGGAGGTGTAATTAATATTCAGAATTAAAACCACTGCATTTTCAAGTGCTGTAATAAGATACAAGCACTGTTCATTTGAGAACTGTGATTGCTGTTGGCATAGTCTGCAGCAGCTTCTTCAGAGGGCAATTTTTGTGCTTGCAGTTGATGTTCCAAGTTGTTGAGCACCCAGAGACAAAAAGATACTGAACATACTTTGTCTGGCTCGAAACTTTAATCTGTATAAAGTAAAGAGTAATTGTACTGAAAGGGAATACCATTTATTTCTACTTCTGTATGTTGGTGAGTGTTGGCCAACTTAGCTAGTAGAAGTGAATGGATATTCCTTGATGTGTGTTCCTCAAAATAAACTTAGCTTTTCAAGCTATTAACAAGGCAGACTTCACTGCATGTATTCCACAAAGAAACATTTTTCCATAGTTCTAGTAACCAACACTATATCCCCAGGCTTCTGTATTGTATTTAATGTTTTAGTTTGTCTTACTCCAAATATGCATGTAATTGTTATGTTTAGGAATTATTGGACTAAATAACTGTAGTTCTTCTCATAGAAGAGCTGCTGAAGCTATCTTGATATCGCAGGGAACTTTGGATTGCACTTATGTCTTGGCAGAAAATGCTACAGCTATCCTGACCTGAGAGAGACACTTTTATACTTTATGTAATGTTAAAAGTGGGATGAAATTCAGGTTTAACTATCAGAGTGGTAAGGTTATGATTCTTTTACCTGTTCCAGGTTATATGTCTCCACACCCATCTCCACTAGGAGCACCAGAGCATGTGTCCAGTCCAATGTCTGGAGGAGGTCCAACACCACCTCAGATGACGCCCAGTCAGCCAGGACCCATTATAGCAGGAGACCCACAAGTTATGAATCAGCCTAACAGAGGGCCTTCCCCTTTCAGCCCTGCACAGCTTCATCAGCTGCGGGCTCAGATTCTAGCATACAAAATGCTGGCTAGGGGTCAGCCCTTACCAGAAAACCTCCAGCTGGCTGTCCAGGGCAAGAGAACCCTGCCTGGCATTCAACAGCAGCAGCCTCCCAGTGCCTTCAACAGACAGTCTGGTAAGTGAATCTTTTCTAAGAATCATTGCTCAGGTAATTTTCAAAGTTTCTGCCTGTGACAGATTAAGAAATGGATGCTGTGCAGGGCTGTAATTTGGGACTGTATTAAGCCTGAGCAAGTGCATAAAACACATCTGTTATTAAGAGGATATTGTCAAAATAGAATATGGATAACTAAAATAGAAGTTATTTCACTGTGCAGTACTGTGTCTGTCCTGGTATGCTTGACAGTTTTTGAATGTTAATTGTACTTTACTGATAGCAATTCTCCTTGTTTTTCTTATGGTGAATTTTCAGTCTCCTGTTGCTATGCAGGAAAGCAGATAAATAATCTACTTCGAGTTGACTAATCATTTAGGTTGTTGAAAATAAACCATGTATAGTGGGCTGGCTGTGAAGTGCAAAACAGGGAAAAGGAAATGTACTTGTTTTTTTCTCACAATGGTAGTAGATGTTGCAGTGAGGTAAGCAGGCACATTGTGGTCCTAAGGAAACTGTTACATTAAACACCCCGCATCTCTTCSTTTCTGAACACTTCAGTTACTGAGTTTGTATTAGAATTGAGGGTTAAGATGATACTGTTTCCTTAGGTTTTGATAATGTCACTGTTCACTTCATTTTGGTGGATATTGCTTTGCTAACTATTATGTTGGGTTTTTTCATGCAACATGATTTTAGATATGTGTATAACCTTCATTAGGTATATGTATTAACAGTAAAAACCACTTAAATCCTTACTTAATGAAGAAAAATACTACTTGCTTGAATAGACTAGCATGCTAGAAAACAATGATGTTTAAATCTTGGTAATGCTTTGCATTTTAGCAAATTTTTTTTCCTCTGTCAAATTGCAGGTATTGGATTACATGCAATGAGTGGTGCTGCCAGTGGACCGGGGTCTGCACCAGGGATGCCTGGACATACAGCTGCCATTACCCCTAAAACTTGGACTGAAGGTATAATGGGAAAAAGATGTGGGGGAGTGTGAAAAGGAAAGGTGAAAAGCTGCACAGGAAACCTTTACTGTGTCTAAGATTTTAACCAAGGAGAGTCTAACCTTTGATTAATTTTGAAAAGACCCACATGAAATCACTGCAGTTTTTAGACAGACTGAACATGAAGCACCTTTTTGTAACCAGAATGAAATGTGTAAGTTTTCTGAGGGACATGCATAAAACTTTATAAGTGGTGTTCTGAGTGTGCTTAATTTACTTGTCTTTCATTTTTGCTACTGTAAACAAAAGTTTTAAAATCATCTTAGAATTACACTGTTTCCTTCTGTATGTTTTGTTCTCTTGGAATCGAATTGTGTTAAAGGATCAGTGCAGTCTTTGAGGTCAAATGAACACTCTAACTTTTCCCACCATGTCTTCAAATTTATTCGTCATTCATTGTGCAGTCATTCAGCTTCCTGGATTTGCTGAGAACTGAGGTTGCACAGAGGATTTTGATGGCCTGCTTTCTTTCTTTTTATAAGCTGAAATGCAGTCTTGTTAAATACAGAATCTACAGCTTGTGTTCAAGTTCCTTTTCTGGAGTTTGATGCAGATGTGTAAATGACAAATGGTGATCTCTGTAGTTTCCAGGATCTTGGTTTTGAATCAAGGTTGATGATGAGATTGTAGGTGTACTTTAGTTGTTTTCCCTAGCTTAAGTGGCTTCCATTACTGAAGTCGCTTCTATGGCTCTTCAGTTAAGTGGCATCTTTATTTTAGCAATATCTGTTGTTAGTGAATTTGTGAACATCTGAATGCATGAATAACTTGTCATAATGAAATATTGAAGTCTAAGACTCTTAGTATCTGTAAGTGACAGGTACTATTTTCATGTTAACTGAGGTGTTGCTTTTTAAGGTGATTAGAATAATTGAGTCTCTGATGTTTGAAATAAATACAATTAATAGGAGATCACAGTGAAACAAAAGCTATATCTGGCAGATATTTCTAAATACAATTGTAAAAATTTTCATATGGTTATCACGTTCTGATAGAGGCCTAAAAGCAGACCTAATTCGCTTGTTGTTAGGTTCTGGTTAGTTGCTTTCTTCTAATTGGTGCAAGGATAGTGAACAGGRGGCAGAATGAGGTCTTGCATTTGTATGAATTCAGTTCTACAGCTATTCTATTTCTTGTAACACTAGAATTAAAAGTCCACAGGAATAGTAAAAGAAATGGCATTCGTCATAAAGTTTCGTGTGTTTTGTTTTTCTTTTGGCCATTTCATGCAAGGTGTGGTATATTTGCATTTTTGTATGTCTGTTTCGAAAAACAAAGTGTAGTCTCAGTGTGCCTTTTCTGGTGATTTTGAATGTTTACCTTACCTTTATGTCTTGTCTTCAGAAAGCCATCTTGATTTTCTTCCTGCTTTCCATATTTCATGTTATTAATCAGTACTGTTTATGTTTCAGGCCAGGCCCCAGATATGAGTGTCTCCAATGCACAACAAAAGCTTCCAGCACCAGCTCCTAGTGGGAGGCCTTCTCCTGCTCCTGCTGCTGCCCAACCTGCTGCCACCATGCCTGGGCCCTCTGTACCACAGCCCCCACCTGGACAACCTTCACCCATTGTCCAGCTGCAGCAAAAGCAGAACCGGATCAGCCCTATCCAGAAGCCGCAAGGATTGGATCCTGTTGAAATACTTCAAGAACGTGAATATAGGTAAAAGTGAATAACAAGATTAAAATGATTCTTGTTTTTCACATCCTTAAATGGAACTCCTTGCAGTCAGCTACTGTAGTGATAATAGAGCAAACAAAGAGAAAGGCTGTATTACCAAGAAATACACAAATATCAAACCAAGCAATTATTTAATTGTACCCCAAATTATGAACTAGTAAAGCATACTGGCAGTGTCACTAGAAACCATTTACATTTAAAACAGGCTGAAGGGCCTTGCTGAGTTAGTGTATTATTTGGATCCTACCAACACTGGAAGTTAGGAAATCAAAATCCTTGTAGTTTACAGAGAAACCAGTTTAGTGCACAAGGTTTTCAGTATTATAAACAAAGGGAAGTTAGAAGAGAGGGTCAAAAGGCTGAAGAGTCAGTAGCCACAGCAAAACCACATTTTACTAATATGATGGATTTGCCCGGACAACCAAAGAGTGGAGAGAATAAGAAAGTCACTGGCGAGATTAAAAAAAAGTGTACAAGGTAGCGTGATTTTTAGAAATTGCCATCTGAGTGTTCTGTTTCAATGATGAAGTATATTGTTACAAAGTATAGGGTAGAACATTTCTTTTTGAGTTATAGAAAGAGACTTCTTCCATCTTCACATTATCAAGGTTATTTTACAACTGACCTGGAGAGTCTGCCAGGCAGAAGGATTTTGACCTGTGCCTAATATACATTCCTGATGATTATCAGTCAGAGGAAAGCAATTGCACACAGAGTATTACCTGTTTCGGATTATTGATGCATCTTGCATTGTTACTTGGAGTTTGTAGAGGAAGGTAGCCAAGAGGTATGGTGATCTCACTGAAGACTGGTTTAAAAACTTCTGCTATGAAGGTAAAACACCGTGAAACACTTTTGGGTGTGATGCCATGCCCAAAATTGAGGCCTTGATTACAGAAAAGTTCTTGTATTTTGTGTCAGGTATTGCTTAAGTGCATTTTTGTCATCATTCTGCCAGTCTTACACATATACCCTAGGGCTGAATGGCTGTAACTGTTGCAGCATGGGCAGTCGCTATTTTCCAGATCTTTTTCGGAAAGCTTGTAGAACACATCATTTTCTGGTTTTATTCTGACAGAAGAATTTTAGCACAGACTTCAACTAAGAATCATATGGCCAGCATGATGTAACATTTTCTTCATCAATAAACCTCAATTTGTTATTCTTCCTGTGTTTTCAGCCCTGCTGTATTGCACTACTTGTGCTAAGCTATTCTGTTTTAGTGTTCATAAACAGTGACAAAAAATAAAGCTGATGCTTTTACTTATGTACAGAACCACTTACAGGTACAGCATATCTGTTAGGTTCTAAATACACTGATGTTCTTGGCAGAGTGAGATGAAAGTTTGATAGGGATTCTCCAGCAGAAGGATTTTATATTTGATGGGTTTTTTTACCCTAGAACATAGACGTAAGATCCAAGGGTTTTTTATGTTGAACATTACTGATATTTAATATTGCTTTGAGTTCCAGAATATGTAGAACTCCTGGAAATCTTTTCATTAGGTAAAACTGTATAGGTAACATCAGACAAAAAGTTTTGAAAAAAGCTGTTTGACAGCTTCTGTCCTTTGAATGGTGCTGGATTTAGCTTTAATATAGGCATGTTTAATTCAGAAACCTGTATTCACAGTTTCTTAATAAAAATGGAACAGAAAAAAGCCAAAATAAACATCCTTATCCTGAAAACACTGAAGTTAGTTAAAGCTTTATGAAACAGCTGGCTCTTGAGATCTCACACTAAACCCTTTTAATAAAGGGGCATTATACTTTGAAAATCATTGGAATTCCAGGTGGATTTCTGCATCCATGTGGTCCTGCATGGGCTGCAGGGGCACAGCTGCCTCATCATAGCCTGCACCATGGGCTGCCGGGGAATCTCAGCTCTGCTGCCTGTAGCACCTCCTGCCCCTCCTTCTCCAATGATCTTCATGTTTGCAGAGTTGTTCCTCTCATCTTCTCACCTTGCTCTTCTGTAGCCACAATTGCATCTGCCCAGGAACTCGTTTTTCCCCTTCTTAAATCTGCAATCACAGAAGCATTACCACCATTTTTGATTGGCTCAGCCTTGACCCATGGAGGGTCTGTCCTGGAGCTGGCTGACACCGGCTGTGCTGGACATAGGGAAAACTTCTGGCAGCTTCTCATATAAGCCAGTGCTGTAGCCCCTCTGCTAGCAACACCTAGCCACGCAAATCCAATACACACGTTTTTATGAAACTCTCCTTCTCACAAAATAGCTGTCTTAAATATAGTAATGCCTATAAATTTAAAGTTGTTCTATGATGAAAGGCTTTTTCCACCTTCTCATTCTCATTGCACATCAGAAAATAATACACTTGGTAATGTTCTGCAGATTGTGCATGGTTTCTTTCTGTTACCTGCAAAGTATCTTCTTAGGTATCTTCTTCACTGCATGGCATTCATGCCAGACAGGTTTGATTGTACAACATAATCTCTGCTGTTGACCCAAGTTACTGGGGAATGAGTGTGCATCACTTATTTTGCAAAGAGATCTCTGTGTACATTCAGTAGCCACTTTTTGCATGAAGGTAAATTGCTGAACTGCAAAGATTAATTTATTACATCCTTTACATTGTGAGACCATATACTTCAAGTGATTGTAAAAAGATCCAATTTCTTTGGATTCTCTTTACCTAACAGCTGTTAGCATTGTTCCATGAAAATAGCAGCAGTACAACAAATTGCAGTCAGTTCCTTTAAAGACTAGAAGGTAGCTGTGGTGAGAGACAGCTCAATCAGTTCTTCCATTCACTTGAGCTGGAATTCTTTAAAAAAATCCTACTGGCTACTGAAGAAAATACTATTACCATTACTCTATCAGTACTGTAGACAAGATGTATAAATAGTACTTCTAGGAAAGTATGAAATCAAACTTCAAAATACGTTTTTGTTTTTCTTTGTTCATATGTAACCTATCTGGTTGTCATTTTTCTTATTCTTCCATATGGATACTATAGATTTTCATTACTATTTCAACTTTTTTTTTTTCCTGGGCTTTTTTTAAACAGAGAACTGATCTGAGTTACAATAAGAGTGTTCTGAGGTGATATCTTACTGACTTAGAAATACTGATGTTTTTATTCCTGTTCCTTTCTTCTGACTGGGTTGTTAAAGGAACAGCAATCACCCACCAAAGCTTTCGACTTTATTGTTTGTAGTTCAGTGCATTTCAACATATGAAGGAAAACAGTTGAAGGAAAAGTTATCCTGGATATACTAATCTGCTGTATAATTTAATGATAAAATTTCATAGACATTTATTTCTGATCTGCTTTTTTAATAAACTCAAGTTGAAAAAAAATACTAGCAGTAAAATGGTTTTATAAGGGAGTGGACTGCAAAATGTGATATGATGGCACATAGTAAGCACACTCTGTGGACTTTGATTATCTTTAGACATATCTCAAGAAGCATGTGTATTTGGATTTTTTTACAAATTTTGATGATAAAAATGTGGAGAGCAATCCACCTTTGGCAATTGCTTGAACTTCTGTTGTGTAAACTTTTATGACAGCTAGCACTTCTATATGTTTTATACCAGAAGCTAAAGAAAAAACCCCAATTCTGACAGAACTAAGAAGTCAGCATTTCACTTCATGTTTGTTTGGAAGTGACTCTTACAGTTAGTTGTCTAAAAGCATAAGGTATGTCAGGGAGAACCTAGATGAACTAATCCTCATGTATATAGTAAAAGCAGATACACTCATTGCTAGCATGAATGTAAAAAAAAAGGAAATATGTTCAATATTCAGTTACTTTAATGAATTCACGGCTCAAAAGAAATGTTTGGAAAGGTTGTGACTGCTCCCTTAAGATTTCATTAAAGTCAGGGAAACTGGGCTTTGGCTATAACTGTTTTATAGGTGATAGTTTCAGGAGACACACTGCAGCTATTTGGTTAGGGAGAAAGAGAAATAAGTAATTGTTGTGATGCAGGATTGCATCCATGTGTGGATAAGCAACAGGTAGAGTGTGTGATTTGGAACAGCTTGACTGCTTTTTTATATGAATGTACACTAACTAGTACATCTCTCCAAGCAACCACTTAATTCTCAAGATTTTATATCCTTAGGTGAACTAAAGTATCTTCTTACTAGGTGGAATGCCCAGCTGTGCAAAATGTCAACATTTTCGTTTAGTATATAAACTGGAAATAGCAACATAAGGCAGTTGTTTTCTGAATTGAGACTATTTCTGCAGGAATAATGAACTTTTCTGGACCAAAATTAGTATTTTCAGCTTTTAATGAAACTTCCTCTTGTTAAGAATTAACTCTTCTTTATTTGCTTTTCAATCTATACAACAAACATTAATTATCTAATTCTGCTTCAATTTTTTACTCTCTTAAAGACACCAATATAGTCTTCTGCTGTAATGCGGCATTACATCCTATTTATTGTTCTGGGAACTTTAGAATTCTTCTGGTAATATTAAAATTGGAAAAAATCGAGTTCTGTCTATCTTGTCTATTACCCTCTTTCTCTCTTGAATTTGCAAATGCATGCAAAATGAGCTTCTAAAGGAAGAGTGAAGTAGATTTGATTTGCAGTAGCAGTTATATCTGTGAATACTTTACGAACAAACTTACTTTGTCAATAAAATAATGAAGTAGAATTCCAGATATTAAGGCAAGTACAATCAATGTCATTACTAATGACATAAATAAATAAATAAATAAATAACATCAATCAAAGAAGCTTGAAAGCAGAATGATACATGTAAAATAAAATTCCCAAGTTTATTTTCACATATCTAGTTTTTTAGTTGAAAAGAAAGACCGATGAGCACTTTGATCACTTGACAATTTATTTTCAAAGTGGAAAAAGATACCCAGTGTCATCTCTGCAAAAGCCTGTTAGTTTAGAAAAAAACATTAAATGACATATAAATGCTAAAGTTAAACTTACTATTTTTACTATTAGTTTCAGTAGTGCCTTAGAGATTTCTCGTGGTGTCTTACCCAGTTTTCTGGTTTCGTAGGCTTCAGGCTCGAATTGCTCACAGAATCCAGGAGCTGGAGAACTTGCCTGGTTCTCTGCCCCCTGATCTGCGAACCAAAGCTACAGTGGAGTTGAAGGCACTTAGGCTCCTGAATTTCCAGCGCCAGGTAATGCCATTAACTTGAGGAAAATTTTCATAGCAAAYATGTTCATGCAGCAAAGAGTAAACTGGAAAGAGATTTTGCATTAGTGCAAAGTGTTAGCAGATCCTGCATGAGAGCTAATGTAACCAACAAGCAAGTTGTGGAAATGTTAGATTTTATTTTGTTTTGGTAATAAAAATATGCAGATGTTACTTTTGCTCCGTGGTTTATCTTCCAGTCTAGAGTGTGACCATAGAACTGTGTCTTGTAATGAACATGACATTGGTACAAAGACAAAAAAAAATTGCTGGACAGACTGCAAGCTGATTTTCAGCACAGATCTTCTCAAAAGATACCTCCTTTTGGATATACTTAGTATTTCCAGGAGTCCCCTTGTTTTAATAAAAACTGTCTGTTGGTGTTTTGTATATTTTTTTCTCTGTGATTTGTTTTTGAGATTTCTGCTATGGCACAGACTTTGAAAATGAAACATAAGTGTATCATGCATAAGATTTAAGTTGAATGTTGAGTGCCTATATCAGCAAATTAATTTCAGAAAAGGAATCACACTGCCAGACTGTTATGGGCCTCTTGCCATTGGCGTTTACAGCTAGTTTGGAAGAACAAAGATGTGATTTGGCAGGTCAAGCAAAATACTTCCTGACAAAAGCCTTGGCAGGAGCTGTGCTGTGGTGTCCAAGTCTTCCTTCCTTTCTRCCCTTGGCACTCCTTTGTAATGAAGTTTTGTCAGAGATTAGATGAAAAGCAGCAGGCTCCCCCTGCTCTACTGCTGGGACTATGGCAATACTCTCCCAGGCTCTTAACATTTGCCTCTCCCACCTGTCTTTTGTATAGCTGGCAATGAAACAAGTTGTCAGTATGTTCAGGTCCAGCACTAGAAAAAGCATTATGCATGTGGTTCATTTGCCTTTTATTTCGATGGTGTAACATCTTGGCTGGCCCCTTCTACTGCAGCAGGACAGTTGTTACCAGCATCTTGTAAAGAGGGAAGAAATAACAATTAAATGTGATTAATGCTTTTRGCCATTTTGTGAAGGTTCAGGATTTGTTTAGGGTAACAGATGTAGCTGTTGCAACTGTATCAATGCTGTATCTTTTCAGAACTATCATGAAAAGAGGAGACTGGCATATATTTTGAACTGTTTACTTTTTTACTCTGCCGTAACAGTGTTCAAAGTCGTTTTATGAAGAGCTATTACATTTTTTGAGTGTTTGTCTTTTCCTCGTTCCCTCCACTGGTAGTTAAGACAAGAGGTAGTAGCCTGCATGCGTCGTGACACAACACTGGAGACGGCACTGAACTCCAAAGCCTACAAACGAAGCAAGCGCCAGACTTTGAGAGAGGCTCGTATGACAGAAAAGCTTGAAAAACAGCAGAAGATAGAACAGGAGAGGAAGCGTAGGCAGAAGCACCAGGTATTTTTAGTTACTAGGTGTTTGCCCCATGACAGAAATGCACTTTGCTTAGCTGTGCAGATCTTCTCTTTTACATGTTTTATTTATCTTTGGAGTTTTTCTGATTAAAAAACTCCAAGTGGTGTGATAAGTAGTTGGAAGACTTTAAGATTAGTACTGCTACATTCTGATTTCAGATCCTTGCTACGTCAGAATGCCTGCACTAACTTGATTCTCTTTCTAGGAATACCTGAATAGCATATTGCAGCATGCTAAAGATTTTAAAGAGTACCATCGGTCAGTCGCTGGGAAAATTCAGAAACTTTCTAAAGCTGTGGCAACTTGGCATGCCAACACTGAACGTGAGCAGAAAAAAGAAACTGAGAGAATTGAGAAAGAAAGAATGAGGAGACTAATGGTAAGGAGTAGAGGAAGAAATATGGTTCTTTTAGTTAAGGTTATGTACTGTATCCTTTTAATATCCAGTGTGTTTCCTTTGTGAAGTACTTGCTAATGAAAAAAGTATAAATCCAAAACTACTTCATTTTGTTGTTTCTGTTAATGGTAGTGTGATACTACTGAATTTAACCTATAGCTCCTTCTTTTGTAAGGTTTTTGAATAGGAATATTTCTTTTTAATAGCATGAAAACTTAGCAGAGCCACTTCCGAATAACAGCAACTTAATCTTACTAACTTCATATATTAACATTTTTGTATAATCGCAGGGCTGTTGTTTCATTTCAAAAATAATGGACTTTGGTTTATTTCTAGGTTTATAGTTTTGAAGATTCCAGATTACTAATTTGTTCATGTTAGTTGTTCATGTGGCATTACTCCATTATTTTTACATACAGTTAACTCCACATATGAAAGTACCTAACCAATAGGAGTAATTAATGTATTTTGAGAATGAATAGCAGTTGGTTCTACCCATTTAATGCTTCATGTTATACACCTTACCATTTCATGACTTTTTCTTCCCTACACCCTCACAATATTAGCTGTATCATTCTAAGAACAGAGTAAAATAAAATGGGTTTATGTATAATCATGTCTCTTCAGAATGCTGTGGAACCAGTCAGGGGGCTGCCTACATTTCAGGAGTTAAAATAATTCTGGAATTCAAAGTGTAGACAGACCAGTGCATATGGACAAGTATGTATGTGACTTGGGGTAGAAGAAACTCTCAAGACATTGGTTAGTTCTATCTTAACAAGTTATTAGCATTTCACCAACACAGAATGAGAGGAAATTGACAAGCTTACTTTGTAATTTGCTGGCAAAAAGCAGTAAGTGTCTAACATAGGTGCAGATGTAAACCCTAGTTTCTGTCCAGAATCTGTTCCCACCATGAATGTGGTTTTAAAAATCAGAAAATAAAATGCAGAAAAAATTAAATCTAACAGTGGTAGAAATTTGGAAATGAAAGCCTGTGTAAAGTGCAAACTAAATCTTACATAAGAGAATAACAACTGTTTAGACCCTGGAGCATTTCTTAAAATGACATAGAGTATTACAGAGCTTTTTCATAATTGGAGATAATCATCAACAGTTGTCTAACCTAACTTGGAAAAATGTTAATTATTAGCAAAAAAGGAGAGTATTTAAAATAAAAGCAGTGTTGCCATTTGGGAAATACTTTTGTATCTTGTGAGGTTCAGCTTATGGCAAATTGAACATACAGTTTGGTAACTAATGCAGATGTCCACTGCTGAAAAGTACAAAGTAGATTTGAATATCCAGAAATGGAACAGGATACCAATGCTTCCAGATTATCAATGCTTTCTCCTACAACACCTCAGCAGGGCTGGTTGAAGCTTTTACCATACATACAGAATTTCATAGGCATTTTCAGTTTAGGGTTTTGCTCCTACTGCTCAGTTAAATCCTTCTGCAAAAACAAACTCTGTGTTTTGTTAATGGGGTTAATTTKCCTATTTAGTTTTAGTCCAGTGGTAAATTCAGAATGCAGATGTGTACTAGAGCTTTCTTTTTTAACACATCATCTCCTCTCAGATGCTAGCCATGGTCTATGAAAATGTGCTGTGTCTAAAACTTTTTGCAGATTTTTCAGGAATGCTGAATTCATTCCACAAATTTTCCTTCATTTACTATCACCATTAGAAATGGTGATTGTGACACAGCTCCTTAGTAGTAATATATATATAGTGCAAAAATGGGCGTTGATGTGATTTAAAAAGATACTGTCAAGACAAGCTTAAATGTATAAATGAAGTACCTTGGCTAGATTACAGAGACTGTGTATTCAGTAATATTAGAAGCACTAAAAACTACAACAATCATAATGATAATTTATTTTTCCTGAAAACTTGGGGTTTGAGCATTGTAATTTTGATGGGTTGAACATAACAATGGAATTTTGCAAGTGGTTTTGCAAGCTCAGTTTGAACACTATAGCTATTCTTTGTAAGCTGTTCTGGTGTCTCTAGAAAAGCAGGAGATCTCTCAGAGTATTTTGAAGTAATCATCTTTAAAGCATTTCTTACTCATGTTTGGTTTTTATAAGATACTGTATACTTCCATAATTTGTTGTTTCAGCCAAAATTGAGACAGTCACCTCTGATGCTTCCTTGTATTTTTCTGACATTCTGTATTACACTGTTACAGCATGTGAAAATAATATTCGTTGTATGTCCAACACATTTAAACACATTTTTTGTATGTCCAACACATCCAGTGTGACAAGGATGCAGAAGTTGCCAAGATGACTCAGAGATAGGGTTTATCTGGTGAATCCTGTTTCTGCTAGTGAACTCTATCAGAGTAGAACAGTGTTACATAAATCTAATCAAAAAAACTTAACATGACATCCAGACGAAAAGGATCTGTATTCATACTGGAAAAAGGGCTAAATGCAATTCTTTCTCTTGGTGAACTGCCTGCAGTTCATGTCTTCAAAAAGTCATCTCTGTAGGAGACTTACCATCTCTGTTTCCAGACATTCAATCTGCCTAATCACAGAATCACTAGGTTGGAAGAGACCTTCAAGATKGAGTCCAACCCATGCCTTAACACCTCAACTAAACCGAGTGCCACATTCAGTCTTTTTTAAAGCGGATCCAGGGGTGGTGACTCCACCACCTCTCAAGGCAGGCCATTCCAGTACTTTATCACTCTTTCTGTAAAAAACTTTTTGCTAATATCCAGTCTCTATTTCCCTTGGCGCAGCTTGAGACTGTGTCCTCTCATTCTGTCAGTGTTGCCTGGAGAAAGAGACCAGCCCCCACCTGACCACAGCCACCTTTCAGGGAGTTGTAGAGAGTGATAAGGTCACCTCTGAGTCTCCTTTTCTCCAGGCTAAACAACCCCWGCTCCCTCAGTTGTTCCTCACAGGGTTTGTGTTCCCAGCCCCTCACCAGCCTCGGTGCCTCCTCTGGACGCGCTCAAGCGTCTCAAGGCCCTTCCTAAACTGAGGGGCCCAGAACTGGACACAGCACTCGAGGTGTGGCCTCACCAGTGCTGGGTACAGGGAAAGAATGACCTCCCTGCTCCTGCTGGCCACACCATTCCTGATCCAGGCCAGGATGCCATTGTCCTTCTTGGCCACCAGGGCACACCCTGGCTCATGTTCAGCTCCCAGGTCCCTTTCCTCCTGGGCACTGTCCAGCCACACCATCCCCAGCCTATAAATTGCAAGGGGTTATTGTGGCCAAAATGCAGGACTCGGCACTTGGACTTAGTAAACTTCATCCTATTGCACTCTGCCCGTCCATCCAACCAGTGTTCCAGTCTCTGTTGCAGAGCCCTCCTACCTTCCAACAGATGGACACATGCTCCCAGCTTAGTGTCATCTGCAGATTTACTAATGAAAGCCTCAATACCCTCATCCATGTAATCAGTAAAAGCATTGAACAGAACTGTCTCCAGCACAGGCCCCTGAGGTACGCCACTGGTGACTGGCTGCCAGCTGGATACAGCACCGTTCACCACCACTCTCTGGCCCAGTCATGCAGCCAGCAAAGAGTGTTCCTGTCCAAGCCATGGGCTGCCAGTTTTTCCAGGAGTGTGCTGTGGGAGACAGTGTCCAAGGCCTTGCTGAAGTCCAAACAGACAACATCCACAGCTTTTCCTGCATCCACCAGGCAGGTCAGCTGGTCATAAAAGGAGACCAGGTTGGTCAGACATGACTTACCCCTTTTAAACCCATGCTGGCTGGGTCTGATCCCCTGGCTATCCTCTAAGTGCTGTATTCTGATGYGCAATATCAACTGCTCCATCACCTTACCAGGTACTGAGGTCAGGCTGACTGGCCTAAAATTATCAGCATCCTCCTTCCCAACCTTTTTGTGAGTGGGTGTCACATTGGCCAGCTTCCAGTCATTTGGAACCTCATCAGTAAGCCAGGACTGTTGGGAAATAATGGAGAGTGGCTTTGCAAGCTCATCTGCCAGCTCCCTCCTCACCCTGGGATGGATCCCATCTGGGACCATAATGTAGCATTGATTTCTTTTTTTTCCATCCATTGCTGGTCATAACTRCTGCAGATTTTTCCAGTCATTAGTCCATGAGAGCAGGAAATGTTTTAGTATCATGTAATCTCTATCTCAGAGTCACTCAGCCTGTCAGGGAGCTCTCTAGTTCAACCACCTTCTGGAAGTATTTATGTTGAGTTCAAAATAGGTAGCTCAAGGATTTTTTCAGTCCTGTCTTGAAAACCTCTGACATCAGAAACGGCACAGCTTCTCTGCTTGTTCAGGTCCTTCTGAAGTGCAGCCCGGCCCTTGAACATATTGACAGATATTCCCTGGTTTCATGTCCTCTGCAAACTTGACTGAAGTGCCCTCCATCCCTTCTTCTATGTCACTGATATGTGTTAAACACAACAGAGTCCTGCAGTATGGCTCTTCATACTATCTTCAGATAAAGTATGGCTCTCTGACACATTGCAGTGAGAGATATTTGGTGTATTGGGAGATAACAAGGTGAGCAGGACCCAGCAATTTTGCATTTGCAGACCAGAAAACCAATCATATCATGGACTACATCGAAAGAACATGATGAGGCCAGTGATATGGCAAAATGCCATTATGAAAAGGCAAGGTGCTAGGCCCTGCCCTTGAGTCACAWGAATCCCMCTGCAGGCTGGGGCAGAGTGGCTGGAAAGCTGCAGAGCAGAAAAGGACCTGGGGGTGCTGCTGACAGCAGCTGAACATGAGCCAGGGWGTGCCCAGGTGGCCAAGAAGGCCAATGGCATCCTGGCCTTTACCGGCAATAGTGAGGGCAGCAGGAGCAGGGCAGGGATTGTCCCCCTGTACTCAGCACTGGTGAGGCCACACCTCAAATCCTTTTTTTTGCAGCCCCACTCTGAGAAAGATGCTGGGGTGCTGGAGCATGTCCAGAGAAGGCCAGTGGAGCTGGGGAAGGGTCTAGAGCACAAGTGTTATGAGGAACAGCTGAGGGACCTGGAGTTGTTTAGCCTGGAGAAAAGACTTGGTGGGCCCTCACTGCTTTGTACAGCCATCTGAGAGGGGGCTGTAGCAAGGTGGGGGTTGTCGCACTGCTACACAAAACAATGGCACAACACACACTGACAAGGAGGAAAGCGAGGGGAAAAAAARGCGTTTTTTGATGTTTCAGGTATTTATACAGAATGTTAGAGAAATCTGGTAGGCTGAGGAAAAAACCGCCTCTACACACACATTGGCTAATACACATGCTTGTCAAAGAAATCCATCCCTCTAGGAGGAATGTAAACATTCCAGCTAGTTAGAAAACAACACCTGTTGTTTACATGAAAACCCATGGGAAAGCTGACTCCGAATTACAACTTATCAGAAGGCTTAAAAAATTCAGGGTGACATGGGGTTAGTTTCTTTTCCCAGGTTACAAATGATAGGACAAGCAGAAATAGTCTCAAGTAATCCAGGGAAGTTTTAAGTCGGATTTTACATTAAAGAAAGTACTTCACTGAAAGGGTAGTCAAGCATTGAAATGGGCTACCTGGGGATATTCAGAAAACATGTGAGTGTGGTGCTTGGTGACATGGTTTACTGAGGGATCTGGCAGTGTCAAGTTGATGGTCGGACTTGGTATCTTTGGGGTCTTCCAACTTTAACAATTCAGTTGTTCTCTGAAAGCATGGTTAGAGTAGGTATTAGTCAGAAATGCTTTACTGTGAGAGTAGTGAGGCTCTAGAATGGTTTGTGGATGCCCCATGCCTAGAAGTGTTAAAGGCCAGGTTGGATATGGTTTTGATAAATGTGGTCCAGTGGAAGGTATTCCCTGCCCATGGCAGGGGAATTTGAACTAGATGATCTTTAAGGTCCCTGCAAACCCCTGTGATGCTGTGACATAGTGGTACAAATACACGATTCTCTGGGCTTGATCATCCAGTGAGCTCTTTACCCATGTAGCTGCCCCTCTCTGCAGATCATAATGAAAACCTTTATTATTGGCATAGGAGTTAGATGGTGCACATTCACCATTATCTCTGTCATGACTGACATTCTCTTTTGTGTCACTAGGCTGAAGATGAAGAAGGCTACCGTAAGCTGATTGATCAAAAGAAAGACAGACGCCTGGCCTACCTGTTGCAGCAGACAGATGAGTATGTGGCTAACTTGACTAACCTGGTATGGGAGCATAAACAGGCACAAGCAGCCAAAGAGAAGAAGAAGCGAAGGAGAAGAAAGAAGGCAAGTAGTTACAGCTCATATTCTTAAGCCGTTTCTTCTTCAATTTAAATGTTGATAAATGTGGTGATGCCCAATTGTTATACATGTATGGCAGTCGTATGTATATGATTGTCAGATTACCAGAGTGTCTAAAAACATTCTACATCATCAAATTCTCAATGGTGATGGAATTAATCTCTCTTAATATTGAAACATATATATGCTTTTATTAACTCAAAAGAAGGTGATAAGGAGGCAGGATTATAAAATTCACAGCTGTTAATGTCCTTATAACACTAACTTGCTCATGAATTTTGTACAGGTAAAATTGGGACAGACGTGTAAGTTGGGATTAATGTACCCAAAAGGAGTGCACTGTATCAAAAATACGTTCTGTGAAGAAGATGGCAAGAATCTGGTTTGTGTAGCTGTTTCAGTGAGGGAACCTATTTCAGACTTCCACATTATATACTTGGTTCAGTCCATTTTGTTAGGACCATTGAAAATGGCTTAGAAACTTGGCTAGGTTTATTATAGTAAATAGGTATTTTGCCAGTAATATTGTTAATTGTGCATTTTTAACCTTTACGTGAAACTTTCCAAGATGACTTTTCTTCATGTGAAATGTTATACCCTGCAAGAGAAAGTTGTTGAAATTGAACAGTGCAATTTTCAAAAAAATAATTTCACATGTGAAATAGTGATTAAGGAGTGATTTGTCACTTTTTGCAACCTCAGAGTACCTCTCATCTCTTGTAGAATGTATAAGAGGATTTTCATAATCTGTTTCTATGCCTGGTTTGCTACTAATTACTGCTACAAAGACAAGCATTATGTTTACAGGGTTGACTAACAGTACTGGAAATATGCAAAAAAACAACCAGTATAGAAAAAATACTGGTCTTGGACATTAATGACCTAAAAAATAGTACGTTTTCTCCTGCTCTCAAAAAAACCTCTGTTCCTGAGAATATGTTCTTAACATAGGAACAATAACCTGTCTACAGAATGAAGATGTAATTTGGATGGGGTTCTTGGCCTGTATTACTAGTGAGAACAGTCTTGATTTAATGTATATAATGCACAGTATAGATAATCATTATTGAGATGGCGTGTGGAGTAACTGCATCACTTTAATAATGTAAAGAAATATATATTCCTTAAACTGTCCACATATGTGATGTTTCTCTTTCTGTGTCAGTGTAGCCTAAATATGTGTGAGAAACAGGGTTGTCTTCTAGCCATGTTAGTAAAGACATAATTTTCTGTCCCTGAAATTGAGAGGAAATATGTCCTGTAAATATTCAGTGTTTATACATCCCACCCAAAACCTAAAGATCAGCAAAAAAAAGAAAAAAATCGTTTATCTGTCTTGATCATATGCATCTTTTTGTTTGAAATTAACTTCTTTCCAGCAATCTTTTTTGCTCATCTGTGAAGTAAATAGGAGTTCACATAAATATTACCCTTTATGTTAATCTAGAATTCTATTAATTTGTCCTGTCATGGMTGTGGAACACATTGCAATCAGTGGGCACTCTGTCATTTTTCCAAGTCATACACTATTGCATATGCATTAGAGCTTTAGGTCTGAACTGGAAATCATGTGGGCCAGCCACTTCTTACATGCAGATTTATATTCTTGACTGAGGTGAGTAGGTACCCTCCTTACGTTAGTAAATGGTTTTTATGTGTTAATTGCTCTGGGCCGATCCATGTCTGTATCCATCTACACCTTCAATAACTTGAATCCCAGACTGTTCAGAAATAGGTGAAACATATTCATGATCCAAAATGTTTACATCATATAAATTATTCTTTCTGTACTTTTAATCTGACCATAGTATTTATTAGTTCCTCTTTTGTTGTAGAAAGCTGAAGAAAATGCAGAAGGAATGGCATCTGGTCTTGGTCCTGATGGAGAGGTATGAATTCTTATAAGGTGTTGTTTTTTTTCTACTTGTAGGTTTTTGGTTTAAGAAAACCCCAACTTTCCAGTGATTATTCTGGGTTGTGTGTCATGACTGTAACTTTGAAGAGAGTTATAATGACAGCTGTTCTAGGAGCTGTTGTTTATAAACAGAAATAGTAATTACGTAGGTTAACATTTGTGCTAGCCTCTCACTATTCCTAAAACTGAAGACTAAAATGAAAAGTATATCGAATTTATCACTGAGTGTGATGAAGTCTGCCTCTCAGTTTTGTAATGTGCTTACAAGAAATATTTTTCTTGAAGTCTGTATATAGACAACTTACATTCTAGTTTGAGCTCATAAACACCATATAGCTTATCTTCTCATCATTATAAAAAATATATTATTGACATTGCACGTAATTACCTTTCAGTCACAGGACAGACTACAGTGTTATGATGGATTAAGACATTTCTTTCTTCCTCAGAAGCAAATGGAAATGAGTAATTTCTCTGTGTCATTCTTCAGATAATATTGTTCGTTCAGTAGCAGAGCATATGCTGCCTCATTCAGACCTCTTCTGTTACTGCAATTTTTCTATTCCACTTCATTTTTATATAAAGACTTTATATTGACTTTTTATATAAAGATTTTAGAACTGTATTTATTGTTTTACTTCTGCTTTTTGTACTTGAAAGTGATAATTCTGCTAATATTATTAATTATAGCAAAATACTGCAATATATTTGTATTTGCACAAGAAAAATGCACATAACATTCCTGTAACTTCATTTTATGGAAAGTATTAATGGAAATTGGCTAAGTTTTGTGCTCTGTCAGTCACCGTRTTTAGAACCGTTCGGAATTCGTTTTTCTTGCTCATACATATCTATTTGGAAAATATTCTTAGGTAGAAACAGTGTTAGAAGGCAAAGAGCTTTTGAAGTGAAAAAATATGTGATTAAATAGAGCAAAGAAAAAACATAAAGAGTATTCTAGTTTTGTTACTAGATTAGTAGTAAGAGATTCTGTTTTTACAGGTGCTTCATCAGCTTAGTTGAAGAAGTTAGGACAGTAAATATTTAAAATAGGCCTTTACTTTGAAAGTTAATTGAATTATCTGATTCTTGTTTCTCAAAAAAGGAAAAAATGGCTGTAAGATCACTGTATGTCTCTTGTTACAGATGTCTGTTGGTATAAATAATAGGATTAAATGACTATAAGAATACATACCTTATGTCTTGATTTGCAAAAACCAGTAGTGTATTGTTTTCCATGCTGTTCTTGTTAATTTACTGGGGATACTGGGATATATTTGTGGATGTCACTAGAATATGTTATATACAGAAATACTGTGACTCAATGTCTGCTTAGTGGGAAAGTGTGGCATCTAGTAACAAAATTTCACTGTTTGTTCAGAACTGGAATTTTGATAGTGCTATTACTTCTTCTTATTGTGGATGAGAAGCATGAAGTTCAGTTGCCTTACATTGTAAAATTTCACTTGAATTTTTAGCCCATAGATGAGAGCAGTCAGATGAGTGACCTTCCAGTCAAAGTGACTCACACTGAAACAGGCAAAGTTCTTCTTGGACCAGAAGCACCCAAAGCAAGTCAACTGGATGCTTGGCTGGAAATGAACCCTGGGTAAGTAGTTCGTATACCAAGTAGACTGTTTTTTCTATTTGCATTGATACTTTTCTTGTTATACTTTCTTGTTTACCAATTCTATTCTTGTTTTTAGTTATTGTATGTAAGCTGAGTGGGAGATCTATTGAACCTATTACCTCCTGCTTTTAACTGTAATTTACAATCTTTCTGTCATTTTTGTACAGCTATGAAGTTGCTCCCAGATCAGATAGTGAAGATGAAAGTGGCTCTGAATATGAGGAGGAGGTACGTATCTTTAAAAAGAAATACTGTAACAATACAAGTAAAAAGCAAATCTATTTCATAGTTAATTTTCCCCTTCCTCACAATGAAGAGAGGGGAAGTGACAGTAGATGTGCAGGTGCTTTAAGACTAGTACAAACAGGAAAATTAATTGATTCTGTAATTCTTGATTTATAGCAGCTGTTCTTTATGTACACTGTAAATGCCTAACTGGTAGTTGTGGTTAGGAAGAGTAAATATTTTACTCTGATTATTAATAGTAATGAAACAGAGAATTAAGCAGACTTCTATTTTAATATACATCGCAGAAAACACTGCATTGTGGCTTTGTGCTGAATGAAATTAACATCTTCAAAGTTTATTTATTGAAGGTTTTATAGGCAATAAAATAACGTGGTTACTACTTATGTATTATGTTTAATAAAATGTTAGGTATTATGCCAGGGATTTATATTCAGACTTTAGGTAGGCTTATTTGATTCAGTATTTGGATGGTGATTTAAACACTGTCATTACAAAAATTCTAAAAAGAATCTTATAATTAACCCACACAAAAATCCCAGCCTTGCCAGGGTCATTATATTGTGTACTATGGATAATGAATAGTGATACTTGCATAGCATTTTCAGATCAGAACTTTCTAAAGGAGAACAGAAGTGAGGAATAGAGAAGAACTATGTTCAATCAACAGCCTGGTAGCAGGACTAGGAATAGTACTCAGATCTCCTAAGTTTAGCAGTTTACATTACTAGACCAAACAACCACTGAAACTGACTGGACTGTATGAGGTTATGGTGTGTCTTTGTAGGAGTAATTTCTGGTAATATAATTCTACATATCTGTTAACATTAAGGTAGGAGAGAAGGGCCTGATACCTGTCAGATTTTAGAATCTCACTTAGTGAGATTTTAAGTTGTTTGCTACAAGTTAAGTTGTCTGCTGCAACTGCAGCCCAAAGACAAGTTATTTTAAAAAAAGTAAAAATAACTGGTTTTAAAAAACTAAGAAACCAGAGGCCTAAATCAGTACTTGGTGGTTTTTTAAGCCTTGTGAATTTATCACACATCTAGAATACAAGCATAAAAATAAACATGGTATTGGAATGCTCTCCATGAATATGGTAGTCAGAGAAAGCCTTTGGAAAGTAAGATCATTAAAAGGGAAAAGAACTTTTATTTCAAAGTATTATGAGTTCCTGCTGGTTAATGTATGTCAAAAATTAATAATTTTCTTATGCTGCAGTGCAGTTTTGTTGCAGAATAGGTGTAAATTAACCTTATGATTCAGATGTCTGTCATAAAGCACTGACCAATGAAAGCTACCAGTGTGAGAATGCCAGTTGAAAGTAYGACTGAGGAACATGTTGCACTTCCCAACACTGCTGTTCTTTTTCTGTATTCTGTAGGATGAAGAAGAAGAATCAAGCAAATTGGAAACAGATGAGAAGATACTCCTGGATCCTAACAGTGAGGAAGTTTCTGAGAAAGATGCAAAGCAAATCATTGAGTGAGTCTTCCTTAAATGCTGTCTATTAGTAACTGTGATTTCTTGCAGTGGCATTTCACAAGAGCAGTTTTCTCTAGATTAGAGTGATTTGTTTTACTTGAGTGGTTTAAATATCTGCAGGAGAAGGAACATGATAATTTATTGTATGCTCTTTATGATCTTGCACCCTTTGGTGTACTCACCTAACTCACAGCTAAGCACTTGAACTGTTTGTTTAGACATATGTATGGAAACCATAGTCAAAAAATACTTGTTTGTATTCACTCGAGTTCTTTTTCTGCTTACAGGACAGCCAAACAAGATGTGGATGATGAATACAGCATGCAGTATAGTGCTAGAGGGTCTCAGTCCTACTACACTGTCGCTCATGCGATCACTGAAAGGGTGGAAAAGCAGTCTTCCCTTCTTATTAATGGCACATTAAAACACTATCAGGTGAGAAATCATTAAAAAAATAAAATACCTAAAACCTGGAATTATGCCCAACATTTCAGTGTGATATTTCAAATGGCAAACTGAAAATTTGTTAAAAAATACAAAGGCTCCAGTAAGTTAGAATTTGGAAGTATGAACAAAGCAATGACACCTGTCACAGATAATGTTACACAGGTACTGCTTGAATAATGCAAACATTTTACAGTTACCTCTACCTTTCCTTCATTGCAGGCTAATAGTATTTTGATTTTGATATCCTTCTCATAGATCTGCAACTTCATTTGTTACTATTTTAATTTGTGGTGGATTAACAGTATTTTCCTTCTTCCGATAGTTAAAAGTTCAGAATTTTATTTTTAAATTAATATTATTAATATTTCAGGGCAATGATAGATGCTATTTGAAAATAAGAAAAATATTTTGCTATGGAGGTTGTTGTCACATGTTCTTCACTGGATTTAGCATCCAAGAACTTTGATATAAGCTAGATTAACATATGATTAAAAGTGTCCTTGACACATATTTTCTACACTTCGGCTATTGTACAACTTTCTATTTAACTCCAACAACCTGCATATTTTCTCTAATCAGAACAATGTTTGTATATATCTCCACATAAGGAATAACATGCAGACAAGATAGCTTTCTTCTTCTCAATGTCTGAAGTGACTTTGTGGGGACATACAGTGACACTACAGATTCCAGTCAGCTCTTTGATGCCTTAATAGTAAACATGAATCAGTGTGCATCTATGTAAAGCCAGTAAATTGGCAGCATTATTTTGGATACTGTCTTGCAGGGAGAACAGACAATTACTTCAAGAGTCTATTGTATAGTTTTCCCTTTGAACTTTCTCAGGCCATCTAATTTCCTGCTCTCTCCATGCATGAGAGACACCAGAACTCTGGATATGAGAAGCAGAAGCTTGACRCATCCATCAGTAACGTGATACACACACACCACAAAGTGGAAATCTGTCTTACAAAGGAATAGCGCTTTCTACCAATATTCCTTGGAGCATGAAGTTCTGTTAAGTAGACATTGCTAAGCTACAGTACTCTGACTTCCTTCCAGCTCTGGAATTTTATACACAAGGCATATTTGGTGGCCTACTCTGACATGGAGTTTTGGACTGCAGACACTAGGTGGACATGTGCTAAAAGGGCTTTAGCATACCAGCGATACAGTTGGCAAGTGTGAGGCTTATGTGTTGCATGCGGTTTTGACAAGTTTGGTTTTGAAAGATTTTAACTGACACAGGCAAATGCAATTAAGTACACACATAAAGTTTTAGCATTTGAGAATGTTGAAATTGAGGAACAAATCCCTGCAGTGGTGTTTATCAGCCTTACTGTGAGCACCTCTGTTGCTTTGTGTGCAGTAGAAAAACCTTTCTACATGAAATCTTACTTCATCTTACAGACTTTCTTAAACAGGAATGATTTCCATGTAAAGAGAGAGAGGGCTCCTCATGCATATAGTATTACTAAAGGAAATCCAACTTGTAAGTAGACAGGGACATCAGAACATTAGTTCCTTAGCTGATTTATGACTAACTATTTTTCTGGCTTTTAAATAACTAAAACTCTTACTCTTCATTTCAGCTCCAGGGACTGGAATGGATGGTTTCTCTCTATAATAACAATCTGAATGGAATTTTAGCAGATGAAATGGGACTAGGAAAGACAATACAGACTATTGCTCTCATCACTTACCTGATGGAACACAAAAGACTCAACGGTCCCTATCTCATCATTGTTCCCTTGTCGTAAGTAACAAGTCTCATTCTGGCATTATATTGTCCTAAGCATTGCAGATTGGTTTATTTGGAACACAACACACTGGCAAAACCAGAAACCTAGTAAAACACTTGATTCTATTAATTTTGGCAAACTGTATTGAATTTACTGTAATTCACTCTTAAGCCGGAAGAGGGGGATGTTTTTTCTTTCCTATTACATGCATACWCTTCACCTTTCAGCTTTTAACTCTGATATTAAAAATCTGTTGCTTAATTCTTTAAGCACCTGGCGCCTCATCTGATACCATGCAAGCATACTTTAATGAGGCTGATCTTTTAAGTACTGTAGAGGTATCCCTCAGTATATGTAGCCTTTGTCTGGTGTGCAGATTATGGTTGTTTATTATGCTGCCACTGCCTTTTGCTTTTCCTTAGCTTTCCAAAATGCTGCTTGTTTTATAAATTTCTTCTAATGCATTTTCCTTTCTCCAAAGGTGAGGTGTGGGTTTTAGTGATTTGAATAAAAAATACCAGTCATTGTAGAACTGTTGTAGGGTGTTGAGGAGTTGTTTCTTGATGGATGTTGCGAGTTTCCCTAGTAATTTCATTAGCTAATTTGTCCAGCAATTGTGCTGGGCATACGAATTAGGATAAATTTGATTTGTGGTCATCRCTTGATTTATTTTGAGGTGTCCTGTCTTCTGGCTGTGCTGCAGTAGTAGCTGATTAACTAAGATAAATGCTACAGGTGTGCCTAATTGTATGAATACAAATTATAAGCTTAGTTTGAAAAGAAACACCTGGGAGAAGATCTATAAAACAAAAATGGGGGAGTATTATTAATTTAACTGATATTAATTAAGTTTTCATATGAGCAAAGTAAATCTGATTTCTTTTAAGAACTCCAGTGGGTTTTTTTTAAAGTGAGAGAAGCTGAAAGTTCTTTCTTTTATACATTTTAAAAGCTCTTTCTCTGCCTTTTCTACATAGCTAGTATTGCTGCCATCATTGGTCCACCAAGAAGGAAAAAAAAAACAAAAACAAGGCAGCTGAAAAACTTCAAGGTTATTTTTTGCTGTTGTCTCATGATAGCAATTATGTTAACTACAGCATAGTTGTAGTTTGTTGGGATTGTTTTTGTTGGGATGAAACAGCAGAAACAGTTAAAGAATGGATCCTCATAGTGGCAGTGATGGCACTATGAGTAGTTCTGTTCAAGTAGAGCACAGATGAAGTCAATTACCAGTTTCACTGGGCTGTATTTGAAAAGCTGTAATGTCCATTTTTGTATAGTAAGTCTGGTGTAGAAGAACTTGCAAATCTATTTTTTGTCCAGAGATAGTGTTTTCATCATTCATATGTTCCAAAGTATAAAGGTGCATGTAAAACACTACTTTTTACTGGTTTCAAAGAGGGCCCTGAATATAAGCTGAATTAATGTTTCACACATTTTTTTCTGGTTACTTCCTTCTGAGATGCTTGTATTTTATTGCAGTATACAAAGTGCATTTTGTAAATATGCTGTTATTTATGGGGGTTGATTACATAAAACGTGTTGAAAAGCTGGCAACTACTTGGAAACATTTATAAAATGTGATCTGCAGATGATGAAGCATGTTACTTTTTCTCTCTAATCTCTATGATAGGACCTTATCCAATTGGACATATGAATTTGACAAATGGGCTCCTTCTGTGGTGAAGATATCTTACAAGGTTTGATTTGCTTTTTATATGATTGTAGAATTGAAGGAATGAGAACTAGAGACAGTTTTCCCTCTGTCTCTGCAAGCTTTTAAACTATCTGCTCTTCAGGTTTTGACATGTATATCAAGTACTAAACAGTGTGAGTTAATCGTACTAAGAAGACTAGAAAAAACTGTGAAAGACTGTAGAAGTAAAACAACTGTAAATCACTATACAAAATGCAGAATAAAATTGTTAAATATCATATTTGCAAGGCTTCTGCTGAGAGTTAAGAACGGTAACTACCTAACATTTTATTCCTAGCTAAATACTTCCTTGAGTGGCTACTGTAGTAGTGATACAGCCAAGCAGTTTGTAGCAAGACCAGACCACTGGCTTTATACTTCCATGTGCCCCATAAGCACCTTCACAGTCTAGCAGTGGTTTAGGGAAGGCGCTCTGAGAAGGTCTGGAATTATGTCAATGTATTATTCACAGTATGGTAGGAATGCAGGTTCATCTGGTTGCTTATTGTCTTCTCATTCATAAAAACGATGTTTCTTCTTCGTGAAAGTAAAGAATAACAACTCATATGTCTCCCTCTTTTAGGGTACACCTGCAATGCGCCGCTCACTTGTTCCTCAGCTTCGAAGTGGAAAATTCAACGTTCTTTTAACTACTTATGAATACATAATAAAGGACAAACATATCCTTGCTAAGGTAATTTTAACTATTGTTCTCTACCGTAAGAAGATCCAGACACCCTTAAGTGGTGCACACCACAAAACACATTTTTGTTTTATAGGGAAATTCTTGGTTGTTCTGTCCTTCAGTAAAAGTTAACCCTTTCATTTAYGTTCCTGTTCCTCAGTTTATGATTGAACTTCTCAGTCACAGCTCTCCCTTATGTAAACGCTAGGATTCTCCTGAATGTGGCCAGGGGACTAATTCCTTTGTGCAGTTCTGTCATTCTGTCTGTACTGTATACCTGCCTGTCCTTGGAATTACATGACTGTTTTCACCTCTGCATAATATTCAGCCTAATCTGCATCAGTGACTTCTAACATTTTCTGTTATCTCTGTTCTGAAGCTCACTCTTATTAGGGCCCTTCCAGCTATGATGTCACTTTTCGCCACATGACTAAATAGTTACCTGTATCATGAATTTGGTATCTAGATTAAAGAGTCTACACGTTGCAGTTCTTAGGGGCTCACTGCCTCTCTACAGGTAGGTATTAAATATTATGAATTGAAAAAACCTTACTGTACTGCCAGGCTATTTCACGTTCACACAAAGGAGAGGTGTTTTGCTATACAGAGAAACCATAATGGTCCTCCTGTAGTTTTGTTGTACATTTTCACTTCATTTGTTACATACTGCTTATTCGCTGCATTTTACTTGTTTGTCCTCTCTAATACAAAGGCAGTGCATTTTCTTATCATCTTTCTAAATGCTGGAAAACAGCTTGAGACTACATAATGGTCCTTTTCCTTTATTTTTTTGCACTCTTTCTGGAAGATAGAAAGGTCAGCACAACGCCACTCATCCTGTCCTGGGAAATGGATTTACGTAGCACCTCTGAAAGTACAAACTCAGGCCTTCCTAGTCATATGGCCAGTGTGGCAGTTGTGTTGACTGTCCATGTGGTAGTACAGGTGGTAACAGATAGCTTAAACAACAAGTTTTCAACATCTGCTGTGACTGCATTTAAGATTTCATATGAAGAAATAGAAGCTTTAGTTGAAAATGCAGTAACTGGGATGATTTTAATTCTGCTGCTTTCTTCTCAAGTAAAATATAGGATTAGCTGAAACAAAATAAAGTTCAGTGTTGCTGTTGTTTATGAGCATATTTAACTTTATCTGAAAATGCTTTTGTGTTCTGTCAAGGTTCTTATTACAGACATATTCATTTGCATTTTATGTGTTTTCTTTCTTCCACCGTGAACCATATTCTGGCCTTGAAGAGCTAGTCATTCTAATCTCTTTCCCAGAAATGGAAGGAATCTGCTGTTAGCTGTTTCAATTCCAGTCAGAATTCAACATTAGATAGAGCATACTTAGTGTTTGTCTCTATGTTGCTAGCAAGGACACTAATAGTTGCCTAATGCTTGATTTGGCTTTCCTCGTGTTTGAGACTGGTGGGTGTCTCAGGCTTTAAGTATTTTTGTTTTGTACTTGTTGGGAGGAACTTAACAAAGTCTGACCTGTTCTGACTTTGCCAACTTTACTTTTTCTTTCAGATTCGGTGGAAGTACATGATAGTAGATGAGGGCCATCGAATGAAGAACCATCACTGCAAGCTGACTCAGGTCTTGAATACTCACTATGTGGCCCCTCGGCGAATCCTGCTGACTGGGACTCCTTTGCAGAACAAATTGCCTGAACTTTGGGCTCTTCTCAATTTCCTTCTTCCAACCATTTTCAAGAGCTGCAGCACCTTTGAACAGTGGTTCAATGCTCCATTTGCCATGACTGGAGAAAGGGTACTGTGGCAGTGTTTTTTTTTTTAAATATCAGAAATAAAACACTTTGATGAAAACAGAAAAGAGTTTAACCACATACTAATCCTTACAGAAGGATTAGTATTTGAACTTGCACTGGTACTTAGGGATTTAACATAACTAAAAGACCCCTTTTTTATAATACCAAAATTTTAATGTTTAAAGTGTGTTTTTTGATTCAGAGTCAGCTTGGTTGTGAGATGAAAATAAATACTGCACATTCTTAACTTTTCATGTGAGAGAAGACATTACCAATATATTTGAGTTGCCCTATAGTGACTTTTATAAACTTCTCTAGGTGGACTTAAATGAGGAAGAAACTATTCTGATCATCCGTCGTCTCCATAAAGTGCTTCGGCCCTTCTTGCTCAGAAGACTGAAGAAGGAGGTTGAGTCTCAACTGCCAGAAAAGGTTTGCAATGAGAGGAGTTTTGGAAGGGGGTTTTTTAATATTTGTTCTAAGCATGAAGTAATGTCCCAGTTTCAGATTTATTTTGTGGAAGAGGACTTCTTTAATGTTGGTTTATACCTCTTCAGARAAAACTGTCCACTTAGGAAGCCTGATTACCTGAAGTGTCTGCATTCTCAGGATTCCTCACCAACCTTAAATGTATTTGTTGTAACCACTTTGCATTAGAGTCTGGTTTCAATTTATGACTCAGCCATACACTGAAGATAAAATTCTGTCCTGTACCATCCTCCTTGAGGAAGGAGTTGAAGCTATTTCATGGAAATTTCTGAAAGACTACTGCGCTTTTTATAAAGCAGGCACAATTTGGTCCTGTATTATTATTCCAGAGTTGTGTGAAGTGCCTTGTTGAAATTGCACAATTATTTTTAACTAGTGGCTTTTAATTCAGAACAGAAAATTATTTTCTGATTTCAAATGTAATTGTTTTTATTTCTGGGTAACTCATCTTGTCCCACTGTGTCCTCCTCTGTAATTCTACATCCCTCTTCCCAAAATAACAACAGCAACTAAAATTAAAAAAAAGTAAATTTGAAGGTGTGATAAGGAAAGGTTGGTTTTAAGGTAAACTGGATTAAAACCATACCAAACTGAATTAAGGTGTTTTAGGAGCTGACTGGCTAAATGAATGAAGAACTATGTACAGATGCTTAGAGGCAATACAGAGAAAATAATTTTGAGATAACTTTTCATCTTTATAATCATGTCAACACTACTACTGTTGCAAATTTCCGTTCCTTCAAATATCAAATTCTCAGTATCCTCAGAAGCATTTATTTGAGAATAAAAAATGCTTGTATTTGAAAACAATACTGAAATCAAGGCACTGTATTTGATAAATCAAACAATAGGCATTGGAGGGAGAAAATTTTCAAGTTGCATACACACGCATACTTAGAAGACCATGTTTCTTTTTGTTGCCATTATTTTGAAAAAGGGAGTTAATCCAACCATGAGGATCGAACTTGGGGCTAATCAGGTTCATTTGCTCTTGCAAATATTGGTAAAGAAGCCAGTCACTTCTCTTTAAGTAGTTTATACTTCTGTCTTTCTGAGAAGAAAATAATCGGATAATTTTCTTCCTGTTTATTTATTCAACATTAGGAATCCTACACATTGTTTTTTATTAACAGCTTGAAAGATTTCTAGCCACTAGTGTGATTATGTTACAGTTTTTAGTTGACATAACTTACTAAAATCATAGTGATTATAATCTGGATATTGGGCCATAGAAAAAATTACTTAAAGTTGGTGTGTGAAGTCTTTTTGTAACTGTTTTTAAATCTAGTATGAAGTTAAAAACTAACTAGTTAAAAATTACTGTTTCACAAAGCTGAACAAGTCAGGCTGAATGTAGGGGTCATGCAGTACTGTATTAATTCCCTGTGTTTTAGTGGATGTTGAGAAAATGGTGTATTTCTACGACAGCCTAGATAAACATGCCAGTTAGTCTCTGTGAGGGATTCTTAATGGCTAGATATACAGTGACGATATTTTTATAAGCATTTTTATAATGCTTTGCTTTATATTTTTATAATACTTTACAGACACAGTAAAATCCATTGGTTATTAAAATACTTTTTAGTTGCATGTTAAATATAAAAATAAATTATTTTTAGGCTTTAAAAATTACAGAGTGAGAAATAAAGTGTGTTTGGTAATCACGCAGTTGCATCCTTAGGATCCAGTTGTGTCACTCCAGCTGTGAGTCATGGATAATCTTTTGCGATACTCATTTCTGTGCTTGCAGTTGGATTGCTGGTCATTCAAATTTTATGTAGTCTTACGGTATGGATAAAAGACCAGTGGGTTTTTTTGGTGTTGTTCTAGAATGACAAGAACCTGCAGTTAGATCCTGCTAACGTTATGATGTCAGCATATTTATGGGGTTTGGGTTTTTTTTTTTTGCACTAGGTGGAATACGTGATCAAATGTGATATGTCTGCTCTTCAAAAGATCCTGTACCGTCACATGCAAGCCAAGGGAATCCTTCTCACAGATGGTTCTGAAAAAGACAAGAAGGTACAAAGAAAGRCTAAAATATGAAGGAAATAACAAATTATGAGTAAATATGTTAACAGTATGATTTCTGTTTTATAAAATTCTTGTGTAGACTCTTACCACAGGTATCTCTCCTGGGAAGAGAAATTTCAGGCATACCTTTCAGTTACAAGACTGCAGCTATTCACAAGGAGAAGATACTGCTTGTATTCAGTATAGTTGCTGTGCCTTTCTGTAAACAGACACTGTTTGAGAAAAAAACTGCATTTCCTTTGGCTGAGCTTAATTCAATAATATATGTGAATAATTATGCTTGTGGCATCAGTGGCTGCAGAAGGTTGTGTATCTTGTCTTTCAGAGCTATTAGTTAAGTCTTGTTTCAGTCAGTTAGGACTGTATACTTGTATTCATCCTTACAAGGTCTGTTGATGACAAAATTCTTTAAAAGATCAGTAAGGTTCAATGTCATATAGTCAGATTTAGACTTTGTATTAGTAAATGTTGGTTGTACTGTCATGGGGTTTGATCCAGTCAATACAGAGTAAAGAAATTGCCATTCATCAACTTTTCACCTGATAACGAATTTGGAATATTGTAGTAAATGTGGAATGCTTAAAACAGACACTGCAGAATATCTAGAATGTAATAGTTTCAGTTGTGTGTATATTGTTGATACAGTGCACATGCAGTCTTTCCATAATCCTTTTTCATATTTCATGTTACAGTAGGTGATCTTTTATTCAGTATCTTACTTTACCTTTCTAGTTCTTTGCAGTCAAATTGTTACCTTTACTGGTGCTTAATTAAACTCCAGAAAAATGGTTCTTTTTCACTGCATACTGAAATGCATCTTCATAGTTTGAACACTTTTTAGACATTAATTCATGTTCCTCAGTTGCATTTTTAATGCAGTTTTGCAGTTTGATCTGTTTTGTTCTAAAAATTTCATTTTGTATCACAGTCTTCTACTTCTTTTTCTGGTCTCTTTCTTTCATCTGCTCAGATGAATTTGTGTATTTTGTCCTACCTGTTTCTATACCTGGCTTTGTGATTAATCAGTCAAAATTGCCTTTGCTGTCTTCTGAACACTTCCCTTCCCTTTGTCTCYCCCCAAGGGGCTAAAATATTTCCATTCTTGTGGCTGTCTCTTAACTATTTTTTTTTCCTTCAGATTTTAAATTAAGCTCTGTTACCACTGCTACACATTGGCAGGAGAGGGTGGTAATTGTTAAGATTGCTTGGCTTCAATGAGCAAACAACCATTGTGTTAGGAAAAAAATCTTGTCTTTCTGCAGGTCTGGCCTGGACCCAGCTGAGATTAGAGACAGTTCACTCAGAGGAAAAGCTCTAGGAAATTATTTTTATAACAAATATGAACTGCATTTTGGAGCAAATTTGAGGCAGTCTTGGAAAGAACAAAACCAAGATTTAAATATGCAGAGTGCCTCCTTCAAATGGATAATCTCTGTTGTAGATGAAAGTTATGATTTCAGTGTACTTCTTAGAAAAGACTAGAATATTGGTAGTATATATTATAATTAACATGGTATCTTCCCCTCATCTACAACTCAAAATTGGTAAATTGTTTTGGCTGACATTTTTTAAATAAATCTGAATTAGTCATACAGTAAGCTTGGAATACTGATGCCACTCTGATTACATTTTTATAAAATGGAAATGAAAAAAATGGCATTTGAAAACAATAAGTTTTTGGCAATGTTAATGTGATATAATGTTGTCAAACTTACATTGGTGAGCTGCAGTTAGTTTTTAACTTTCCAGTTTGGTCTGGAACACCTGACTGTCTGATGAGTGTCCTGGTTCTACTAGATTAACTGTAGTGTATGTTTTGAGAATATAATTCCTTAAATAATAAGATGA
This sequence comes from Alauda arvensis, assembly GCA_902810485.1. Classification (NCBI taxonomy): domain Eukaryota; kingdom Metazoa; phylum Chordata; class Aves; order Passeriformes; family Alaudidae; genus Alauda; species Alauda arvensis. Next base: position 259,669 of record CADDXX010000091.1, on the reverse strand, counting down.
CTCATGAATTTGGTGAACTTTAACATTTTAGTAGCTGTAGTCTGATGTTTTACTCAACCTGGACGGAGTTACTTCCTGTTAAACTATGGGGTTTCATAATAAACAGTAAAAATAATCAGGGCAAGAGATTGCTCTGCTTCCCACCAAGAATACTGCAGGTAGAAATAGGTACTRTACTTCATGGATTATTTACAGGTCGTCCTTTTTCATTACAGTGCATCCTTATGACAGATGAATTTATATAGCAAGACAACTGTATAATAGTTTCTTGATTTTTGTTGTTTTGGTTTGGCCTGGTTTGTTTTTTTCTTATTGAGGACTTTTAATTTGTTTCCTTTAGAGTTTTTTTATTAGTGTTTGGGTTTGGGGTAAAAATAATTTAAAAGGGTATATTCATAAGCTAAGAAATTATTAATGTGGTTTGCATTGTTTGTACCCATAGGGGAAAGGTGGAGCAAAAACTCTTATGAACACGATCATGCAATTGAGAAAGATATGCAATCACCCATACATGTTTCAACACATTGAGGTAAGACTGATAGGTTTGATTCTGAGAGTTGTTTTTATTCAGATGGCTGGGATAATAGAAAACTGCTGCTAAAGCTTATGTGTGTGGGTGGGGACATCTCTGCCCATGTAATTTACACTGGAAAGGACAAATTGAAAAAACATGTATTATAGTTAACAAGTGTCATCTTTTTTATTTATAATCCAAAGTCCATTTTTAAAATATTCAATTCTTTAAAAAGTTAAGGGTTTTTTCTTAATTTAAGACAACCCAGAGCAACTTGGTATTCACATACACCAAATTAATTACATATAGACACTGATTCAAAATGTCATGTGTAGAATCTTTTTAGTAGTTAGCGGACTGCTAATCTTCTACGGTGTCAACTAGAATTGTTCTATTCCATCCATCTTGTTTTTCAGCAAAAATATGCTATCTGTATAGCATCTCTCATCAGGACCTAAGCATATGAATATAGTATATCTGAAAAGATATCTGGAATATAGCCAAGTTTATGAAAACATAATCAAGTACCTGCTGTAATTTCTTATTGTTGGTGGTGGTAGTTTTCACTCTTCATGATCTTTTATGCTGAGTAATTAAATTGAGTAGTTTGCAGATTGGATTTTCTATTGATTAGTATAAATTAATTAATATTCTACCGTATTTATAATCTGGTAAAATGTATGCTGCAGAAGTCACTTCTGCAAAACATGGATTTCAAATAATAGTATAGGAAAACATTAAGCAGAGCACTATTGCCACAAGGTGGTTTCCATGAGTATGAACATCATCGAACTCAAACCACAATACTCAAATGTTTAATTTGATTTCTATAAGAATACATAGTTTTTGGTTGCTGTGTAGTTTGTAATATGTCTACTGCTTATAACTTTGCAGGAGTCTTTTGCCGAACATCTGGGCTACTCAAATGGTGTCATTAATGGGTAATTCTCTGTTTTTCCTGCTATCAATAGTGTTGTATTGGAATTAATGATCACAACTGTTTTTCTGGATGCTACATAGTAGGAAACTCAGGCATTTTATACAGAGGTAGAGGAAGTACAGCGTACAAATGTAAAGCAAAACCATATAAAGGCAGAGGAAGTTCAGGGCACATACATAAAGCAAAACCTAATAGTACTGCAGTAGTGCTAATAGTAGGATAGTAAAAGTGTTACCTTTTCATGATGTCTGTCTCTTTCAGGATGACAGAAGAAAAGACTTGTGTCTTCCTTTCCCCTTATTTTGAAATTATGTATCATCTATGAATGAAATTCATTGGGATGACTCTTCAGAGATATCTGTTAGGATTTTCTTCTCTTTCTTATTATTATGCCTTCTACTTTTCCTTCTTTACTATCTATTTTCCAAATTAAAGTAGCATTTCTTCCATTATCTGAAATGAAAAAGATTTCCTTTATTTTTCTTGACACTCTGCAACTGTCAAGTTAATGGATGCTTTCTAAACAAAAATTGTGTATCATCCACTGAAATTTCTTTCTGTGTAGGTTTTAATGATATTTTTTTCCTTATCTAGTATACCAGACTGTTTGTGTTATTAGCTAGTATACCAGAATACTTGTCTCGAAAACAGTTTAGTCTTTCGCTGATTACACATATATGCCTATCAGAGGGCTGTGTATGTTCTGGATTTTGTGCCATTGCTAATGATAAATCATATTCTGAGAGTACAGACTCAGGGTTAGAGGAAAGTTGCATGAAGTTTATTTCTGTAAAGTGTATCACTGTGGCACTCTAGACTTCTATTCATTTTCTGGGTTATGGGTTGAATTTCAGTGCTAGGAGTCAGTTTTGTAATTCTTTGCATAGGAGACAAAAGAGCAGCTAATCAAAGCAGCTAAACACTGTTCAGGATGACTTAAGGTTGTATGGCTGAAGGGTATGTCAGATTCCTGCCCTTATCTCCAGATATTAGTTCAGTTTGCAGTATTTCACTTCCATGTGCATAATAATTGAATGGAAAGGGAGTTATTTCCAATATATGCCTGATGAATACAATTTGAAACTGCAGTTGCACTTGAAAGTTGTTTTTAATGCCAGTTGAAAACAAATTAGCAGGTGAATGTGTTAGCTTACAGAATGCTTATCTAGCTGAGAAGTAACATTTGTTTTAATAAATAATGAAAAAGAATTGAGTGATTGAAAGTTAACATAGTTTTTTTAATTGATGAAAAATCAGGAAAACAGGACTTGACATGTGTTTGTTTTAATCAACATGTGCAATTTTAAAGAAAGAAAAGTGCTATTAGTCTTGTTTAGATTAAGTAAATTGGTCTTTTTGTTATAGTCTGACATGATAATGATTACAGACTTCTAATTGTGGGCTTATTCTGGCATTTACTGGGCTGCTTCTCTCCAACAGAGCTGAACTTTATCGGGCCTCAGGGAAGTTTGAGCTACTCGATCGCATTCTGCCAAAGTTACGAGCTACCAACCATCGTGTGCTTCTTTTCTGTCAAATGACATCACTCATGACCATTATGGAAGACTACTTTGCATTTCGAAATTTCCTTTACCTGCGTCTCGATGGTAAGCTAAATAGAAAAAAAGGATAGATACTAAAACAAGAGGTAGTATCCTTCATAGTCTGGGCATGGGAGCCCTAGGTTCTCCCCTAGTGTTTTCGTAACAGTGCTGTGTTGTGACTATACAAAAGTGAAAACAGGTTCAGAATACTGTTTCATAATGCTGCAAGTGTATTTACCTTGAAATTTTGCCAGTAGATCATTCAGTGGCATTGTTTTAGAATTTCCCATWTTCTTCCAGACAAGGTACAAAGAAAGACATACTTTTGCTTCTGTTGGTGGAAGTAATTTTCTTTGTCTCTTTCAGTGTTTTCTTTATCTGTTTAACCTGCAGACCATGTAGTAAATGGATTCTTTTGGTAAACACTCAGGTCTATTCCAGGAATGCAGATTATGTATAAATTTGCTGCTTAAAGGCTCATCTCTTTTCCACACAGGGTTTAAAATCCAGGGTCACAATACATCATCACTGTCTAAGTTGCCTGAAAGTATTCTCACGATAAGAAAAGATAATGCCAGTGTTAGACCTGTATTCCAATAGAACAGATACGTTTTTATTTGTTTAAAATTCAGCCACTATCCTTCACAGGATAGCTGAATTTCAGTGTGATGCCTGAATTTCACAAGAAGACCAAAAGCCTCAATTTCTTCATGTGTAGATGTGTGTTACTACTTCGAAGGAAAAGATGGTTTAGAAATGTTTTAGAAACTAATATCTTTATTCTGCTCAGTGTCTCTGTTGAGTGTTCAGTGTCTTTGTGGATGAGCTGAAGGGAATTGAATGTACACTCAGTAGATTCACAGACAGCACCAAGCTGGGTGGGAGTGTTGATCTGCTGGAGGGCAGGAAGGCTCTGCAGAGGGATCTGGACAGGCTGGATCATGGGCCAAGGCCARTGGTGTGRGGTTCAACAAGGCCCAGAGCTGGGTCCTGCCCTTGGGTCACAACAAGCCCAGGCAGTGCCACAGGCTGGGGCAGAGTGGCTGGAAAGCTGCCCACAGGAAAAGGACCTGGGGGTGCTGGTGACAGCAGCTGAACATGAGCCAGGGAGTGCCCAGGTGGCCAAGAAGGCCAATGGCATCCTGGCCTGTACCAGCAATGGTGTGGGCAGCAGGAGCAGGGCAGGGATTGTCCCCCTGTACTGAGTGAGTACCCACTGGAGAGGCCATACCGCCAGCTCTGTGTCCAGTTCTGAGTCCCCGAGTTTAGGAAGGACATTGAGGTGCTGGAGCATGTCCAGAAAAGGGCTGCAGTGATGGTGAAGGATCTGGAGCACAAGTCCTATGAGGAGGGAGCTGAGGTTGTTTAGCCTGGAGGAGAGTCAGGGGTGACCTGATCCCACTTTACAACTCCCTGAAATGAGGGTGCAGCCAGCTGGGGGTTGAGTTCTTTTCCCAGGCAACCAGTGACAGGACAAGAGGACACACACAGCAAGTCCTAAACTGCACAGGTTCAGGTTACACATTTGGAAGCATTTCTTCACAGAAGGGATACTGTTGGAATGGCCTGCCCAGGAACATGGGGGAGTCACTATCCCTGGAGGTGATTAAGGAAAGATTGGATGTAGCACGCAGTGCCGTGATTGAGCTGACAAGGTGGTGTTTGATCCAAGGTTGGACTCGATGATCTCAGAGGTCTTTTCTAATCTATTTTATTCTTTAATTGATTCCCACAATTTTATGGAAGAAAAATTAAAAAGTTTTAAACCTGTTTGAAAGAAGTTTCCATTTTGGTTGTCTTCCATGTTGATGATCTCTGCTTCATACTGAGCTTCTTAAATAGCGATCATTTTTATTTAATGATTTATCTCACACATTATAGTATAAGATAGGACTAACAGCATTTATCAGAATTCTTTTTTAGTAGAGAAGCAATGATTTAAGAGTATTAAGTGAGACTTGACATTTCTTCTGAATATTTTTAACAGTGTTTTAAATTGACTCTTAGCTTCATTCTTTATTCAGAAGAAAAAGTAGTACCAAGGAATATTCTCATCCTTTACGAACATACTAATGAACATGAAGTTGAACCAATATTATCCTTGAATGTAAAATGGGGTTATGAAATGGACACACAAACGAGCTATATCACTGTGCCACAGAATGCCAAAACCACCATGAAGAACATCCTAGCATGCTGACAAAGCCCTCTTCATACTTCTGGCCTGCATGTGTTTAATACTTCTATTCAAGAAGGATCAATTAAATGCATTTTCAGTGTTTTAGATTACTTCACATCACGTATTTTTAAATTGATTCTTTTTCATGCTGGAATGTTTATGGCAAGACACAGTATGGTAAATACACCTCATTGTCTTTTTCAGGTAATTCATTAAATTAGATAAACCCTTTTTCTTCTTTTCCAGTTTCATAATGACAGATATCTTCCATACTGGGACGCAGTCTGTCCTGGTTCTCTCCAGCTGTGTTCTTACATGGAGTGTTTCCTACCCAATTCACGTGCTTATTATGGGGTTCAGTGTGTCAACAGTGGGCAAGCAGTTTGGCTGTGTGATTGTGGTGGCTACAGGTGGCATGGAGTTATTTTCCTCCTAGTGGCCCATATAATGTTGTGCTTTGCATCTGTGGTCCAGCAGGGTTTGTAACACCGCCAGTGACATCACCCCCGTGTTTGGCTATTGCTGAGCAGCACTTGCAGTGACAAGGCTTTCTCTCCAAACACCCCTCACCCCCAAGGCGAGTAGGCTGCATTGGACTGGGGTGCAGATGACACAGCTGACCCAGGCTCACCACAGGGTTGTGAGCTGCAATAAAACCTGAGGAAAAACAGGAGGATGCCAGGACATTGCTTGTTTTGGCATTTGTCTTCCCAGTTAGTTGTTACAGGTGCTGAGGCCCTGCTTCCCAGGAAGCAGTTAGACATCTGGTTGCTACTGGGAAGTAGTAAATAAATTCCTCTTCTTGTTGTTGCATACACACCTTTCATTTAGCTGCCTTTATCACAGCACAGGAACTTTTCTTACTTCCTTCCCATGTACTGCTGAGTTTGGGGAGGCAGGGGGGTGTATCTGGAAGCCAGCTGGGAAACAACCCACCATAGTAATGAAAAAAAAATAGTAATTTCATCTTCTATACATATATCACCCTCAAGATGGGACATTTTAAGAATTTTAAGTCTTTTGGTATTAACTATTACTCCTAAGGCAAATAGTGACATTTTGATAAATCTCTATATAAGTAGCTTTTAAAAATATTTAATGCTGGTGTAGCCAGAAGGCATTAATCAAAACTGGAGCTCTCTTCTGTTTGTATATAGTAGCTTCAATTGAAATGTATGTGAGTTATAAAAAAGTACAGCAGTGTTAGCTAACATTTTAAGATCTACTTTAGAAATGTCAAAACAAGTGCATTTAAGGAGCCCTTCAGAAGTCCATGTCTTAGGTGTGATAGGCAGTTGACCTAAACATTCATGGCCAGTGTTATGGAAAATGTGGCAGAAATGTCAAGAAGCAGTGCACCAAAATAAACGTTTCACATGTACTTTTGGCAATGGACATTGTATTTATATTTCTCCAGTTCACATCTTTATTATATGATATTTAAAATTTTTTTTTCAGGCACAACAAAATCAGAGGATCGAGCTGCTCTGTTGAAGAAGTTCAATGAACCTGGGTCACAATACTTTATCTTCTTGCTGAGCACAAGGGCTGGAGGGCTAGGCTTAAATCTCCAGGCTGCTGACACTGTTATAATCTTTGACAGTGACTGGAATCCTCATCAGGTTATTTTTATTTTCTTATCTTCATGAAATGTATAAAGAATCCCTGATGCTCTTTGAGTTGCTTCTTGAAATAGACCTTATAGCCTGGGATGAAAGTAAAAAATCCAAGTAAAAGATGAAATGCTGCTTTGAGTGAAATTACTGAGGCCCACTGCCACAATCAGGAAATGTTTTTGGTTTTAACTGGTGAGGTAATTCTGCACCTGCATATATATTTTGTCTGAGTCTTGGAGTATCCTCAGTGCTAGGAGTGTTATAAACCTGCTTCATTTGTATAACATTCTTTCACCTTTAGGATATAATAACCAGCTCCCTAGCCTTTGGTCGTTTGCAGTACTTAAGTAAAGGCTATGCTGAATGCTACCTGTCTCATGAAATTAGGTGACCACATGAGTGCCATAGTCTTGGCCTGAGGCACTGAACTTGCTCTGAGGTCGTTAGTAGTAACTACAGATTACCAGAAAAAGAGGATATCACTACACTTTGGCTTTTCTTAAAAAGTCAGAAAGGGTAACTGAATTATGCCTTTGCCGCTTTTTTTCTTATTTGTAAGGAAGTAAGTTCAGTATCTCTGGAAGTACATAGTTRCACGTGTGTTTTCCGCTATTGTGCAAATGTATGCAAATCACATAATACTCAATGGCCACATGTAAAAGAAAGGGAAATGAGRCTCAGAAGAGTTTTAATATCTGTGTTAATTCTCTCTGTTTAACTACTCTCTGTGTTCTTTGCCTAATAGGACTTGCAGGCCCAGGACAGAGCTCACCGAATTGGTCAGCAGAATGAAGTTAGAGTCCTGCGACTATGCACTGTGAACAGTGTGGAAGAGAAGATCCTTGCTGCAGCAAAGTATAAGCTGAATGTAGATCAAAAGGTTATTCAGGCAGGAATGTTTGATCAGAAATCTTCGAGCCATGAAAGGAGAGCATTCCTACAAGCTATATTGGAGCATGAAGAAGAAAATGAGGTAAGGTAGTTAGAAATGATTACTCAGGAAGTACTGGCTCTTCCTTTGTTCATCATTTACATGTCATAACTCTTGAAATTAAGAAATTTTAGTTTCTTACCATCCATTCGGAGAAATAACTTAATTTTTGTCTTTTTTTTGTGGTCACAGTAACAGGTTGTAACCTAGTGGTTATGGTTAAGTCTGAATGTAGAATTAGGCATTGCAACTTAAAGCCCATTCTACCTTTCATAATTTTGGCAAATAATTTCATTCAAACAAAGACTTTTTCCAGAACAGATTATAAACCATTTCCTAAGTCCAATATATATGTTCAACTAGGCAATTTGATTTTCAGACATACTGAGCAGCTAGTACTGCCTAGTTTTGAAGGACCCTGCTTATTGTGCTTCCTTAGGAACCTATTTAATAGTTAAGATCTGCTTTGATGTGCCTTGGGCTTAGGACAAGATGGAAGATAACTCTTTCTTTCTGGTGCTGTGTCCAGCCCAAATCTTATAATCTCTTTCTCTCTGAGAAATAATTAGCTGTTTAAAAAAAGCTGCCAAGTCTTTTCTTTTAATAGTATGAAGTGAGGTTATAGAGTCACTGAGCGTCCCTCTCTTTTCACTGTGTTCTTCTGTTGAACTGTGAGTGTGGAATGGTGAACCTATTCTTTTACCTATCACTGCAGACTCTTCTCTTTATGTGAACAAAACGCAGTATTTGGACAAAAACCATATTTGGGAGAAATTGAATAAATGTGTCAGTTATTAAGAGAAATTTTTGATCAGCACTGACTTTTTGCCACCTTGAAAATACCCTGTAGTGGCTAAAGACAGTGTGTTTGCATAAGGTGCACGCTGATAGAGGATTCTAGAGCCTGTGTTTCACTGGCATCCTTCATTACATGAAATTTCAAAGATCGAAGAGTTTACTTCTTCAGTCATTAATCCTTTGCTGTAAACTCTGCTTTATGCATTTAGAAAAGCATGAGTAAGATGAAATTCTTTATTGTTTTAGTATTTTGCATAGAAATTAAAGAAAAGTGACAAACTTTTTTTATCAGTAATTGTCTTTTATTTGTGGTGTTAATGCAGAAATTTGGTGATATACATATGTACCATTTTTGATTAAGTAAACCTGTAGTTCTAAAGCAAATCACAGTTCTTATATGAGTCGACAAATTGCCTTGAAAACAGCAGACATTGTCAGTAATACTGTGGTTTTTTTAAAAAATTAGGAGTACATATGTTTCTGAAGCATTTATCTGACAGAAGTCAGGGCTGTAGCTCAGGCCAAATGATGTACTGTATTTTGTAGATGACTTCAGAACAATTTGTTTCTTCTGTGTTGTTCGAATATACTTAGTCTGCCATCTTGAAGCAAGCAGATTCAGCAAAAGGTTTATTTGTCATAGCCCGGCATCACCCTTTAAAGGACTGATGTTGCAGTCTGACTCCTAGCTGAAGCTTTCAGGTAATACTTCCACATGAACAGAGACTATGCAAAACTCAGCCCGAACACTCAACCTCTTGAGGACTAAGAGGAATTGGATTTGCACCATCCTGCACTGGTCAGCCATTGCTCCCTCATTGCAGCAGCACTGCAATGAAAGAGCAAATCAAGCGGGAGATTGATGGGAAAAAAATAAATCTCTAAAATAAAAAGCTAATTTATCGACAATATTGACACAACTTTGATTTGCAAATGCGGACTGGCATGTCTAACAAAGATACTGTTTACTGATCGTCTAGTTAAATATTCCCATGCTAAGCATGCTTTAAACTTTTCACACTTGTATGCAGAGTACTTTGTTCTGTTCATCCTTTTTCAGTAGTTTTTTTTAAGTTCAGCATCAAGGCTCCCCTTACTTTTCCTTCTTCTTTCTTTTTTTTAATTTGTTTTTTCTTTCAGCTGTACTAGATAAAGAAGAGAGGTAATTTCTGTGTTTAGAAAGATTCATTAGAATAATAGCAATGTATGACAAATGCTTAGAAGTTAGTTGTTCACAGTGTATTTTTTTTTTGTTGGCACTTGAGTTTATTTATAATTTTTTCTTCTGCCAAGCCTACTTGTTTGGCAACAGTTATTCAGCCTAACTGCTGATAATGTGAACACTGTTGTTACAGTTTCTACTGTAGGGAGATCACTTATTTTTTTCAGGTCAAAAGTTACTCTGAGATAATAAGGAGTTATGTGAACCTTTCATGATGGTGACGTTTATAAAAGAATCTTTTTTTCTCTGTGTGTGTAACCATGTGACTTCCTTTTCATGAACAGTGAAGGAGCAGTGACTAGATGTGAGAAAAACTAGATCTCTTAATCATTTTCCCAGTTGCCTGGTTCATGTTAAAATTTAAATTATATGTTTATTAAAGTACAGAGATGTTAATTAATGAGAACTGTTTTGGGTTTTTTCTGAAGTGCAGAAATCCAGACACTGAAGGGAAGACGTGGTTATATAAATGACTTACTATTTCTGAACAAAAAAGCTACAGGATATTAGCTTTTTGGATGCTATGTGCAGCATTCTMTACTCCCATTAAACTGGGTTCAAAACATGAGTTTTTAGGAAGATTTGTAGGTCTGTAGCATAGTGTAACATAGGTTCAGAAGGCCCTTTGTAAAGTGGCCTGTTGTCTGTGGTTTCAGGATAATTCAGAGAAAAAGACTGACCACTTTGGGCTTTCTTTTAAAGTGGGCATCGTAACAGTTTCAGCTTTAACATTTTCAATTGAACGCTACAGTTCTGAATTGTTTTTATAGTGTCTGTTTCTGTTTTTATGAAATAACCCATTTTGCTTGCAGTAGAATGCTCACATCTGAATTTGTAACCAGAAAATGGTCAAGAGAAAGTGATTCAGCAAGGTGATTTTCCAGGATAAAAACATGTTTTGTTCTTTTAATTTAATCAGGAATTTTTCAGTCTCCTTGCTTTGATGGGAAAGACATCAAAATCTAGAATGGTATTTCTGAAGGAGTGTTGTAGAATAACAGAACGGAAATACATCAATTTTGACCAAAGTTCTAACTGTGCTTCTGACCCAGGAAAACCACAACCCAAAATTTCCTGGTTTTGTATTTGGTCATTTCCTCATTCTCAGATTTTGAAGGCAGTAATAAATCTCACTTGTCATTCTCACCATGTTATTTTGTTACTTCTGAATAGCTGAACACTTAAAAAGGTTTAGTTTCCGTTTAAGTGCTTCACATATGTTGTCGGCGAAAGAGGGTCAGTGGAGCTCTGAACTGGTGGAGACTGTTAGTTCAAGGTGCATGTGAGTACTTCCTAATAATTTTATCCATCTTTCTAACCAGGAAGAAGATGAAGTTCCTGATGATGAGACACTGAATCAGATGATTGCTCGACGTGAGGAGGAATTTGATCTCTTTATGGTAAGGATGGTGTAATCATAAAAAAATAATCTTCTCTATTATTTTTAATAAAGACCTTAACTTTTTTATCACTCAAGTTTGTCAAAAACTTCACTGGAGGAGTAGGTTTTATTTACTTGCGCTGTTCATCTGAGGAAAGAAGTGTAAATACAGAGTTCCTCAAATGACAGAAAGATTTCAGAGATGCTTGCTGTCAGTGAAACAGTGACAATCTGGAGGAAGAGTTTGGCACAGCCTGRGAAATTTATAGTGCAAAAATGTCAGTCACAGTTTGGCTTGCTAATTCTACAGCACACTTTTACTATTCTTTTTAGTTTTGGACTTCAAAACTGGTAAGGACAACTACAGAAACTTAACAAGGTAGTAAATTAGTAGACTAAGAATGCTCTTTTCTGGTGAGTTAACTGGGTTATTGTTGATAGCTTTGTCAAGAATCCAGTTACCTGCATCTCTGCTGCTAAAACTGTTGGAACAGTTACCAAAAGAGAGCTAGTGGTTCAAATGTGAGCCTCTTCTTTTTATTAGTACTTCCCATTTTTGTTTATGCTACTGCAGCACTGATGGAATAATTACTCAAATGCCTTTATAGGCATGGCTCTTGCCTTTTAGTGTTTGTATAGTCTGAGTATTGCTGGAGAACCTCTGGGCTTCACTGACACCAGTAAAGGGCAATACTTAAGTACTTAATAGTCAAGCACCATGCCCTCTACTTTCTACAGAGGCTGCTTTCTTCTGCAGGGTGGAAAAAGACAGACACTCCTGTGTGCATAAATGAACGTATGTCTGGTGGTATCCACAGAAACAACTGCTGATAGGACCAATGCAAAAACCTATGTACCTAGCACAGATCTTTTTTGGTGGTCCCTCATTGTCTTCTGCTCAAGAATTCATCTGTAAGAATTTGCTGTTACACAAGCGTGCAGGGGCCGTTTTAACATAAGTTACAATTGTTCACATGCACTCTTGGAAAAGGCCTTATTTCCCCATATGACTATTCTTTTATCATTGCTGACTTGCCAGTTTAGTGCTCTCAGGCGAAGATTCATTAAGTGTTCATCAGAACTGAAATCACTAAAGCCAGGTTGCACAGAAAAGGAGTACTTACAGACACTTGCCTTTTTAAACTTTCCATCAGTGATTAGAATGTAAGGAGATTTACATGACACAAACCAAGAGGTGGCCATTTGATCCAAAACTCAAATAATTTCATCTGAATTAATGTCTGAACATACTCTGAGTTCTGTGAAAGTGGATTTGCTGCTAGAAAAGAGCTTCTGATTTCTCCTTCAGACCCAGAAGGAAAGAAATAATCCATGATTGAAAGTATCTGATGAAGTTATGTCTATTTGCTTCAACTTTTAATATTAAATTTGAAGGCTTTTTAATGTAAAACAGTTGATGAAGCTAAAGTAAAGACAGTTTTCACAGAATCACTGAATATGCTGAGCTGGAAGGGTTGATTCCAACTCCTGGCTCTGCAGAGGACGCTCCAATCACACCATGTGCCTGAGAGCACTATCCAAATGCTTCTTGAACTCTGTCAGTCAGGTGCTGTGACAGTTTCTCTGGGGAGCCTGTTCAAGAGCTCAGCGACTCTGGGTGAAGAACCTTTTTCTGATACCAAACATAAACCTCCCCTGATAGAGCTTCWRTCCATTCCCTTGGGTCCTGTCACTGGTCACCACAGAGGAGAGATCAGTGCCTACCCCTGCTCTTCCCCTCACAAGCAGCTTGACTGCAGTGAGGTCTCCTCTCAGTCTTCTCCAGACTGAACAATCCAGGTGACCTCAGCTGCTCCTCATACGGGTTCCCCTTCACCATTCTCCTTTGGTCACTCTCCAATAGTTTTACATCTCTATTATACTGTAGCACCCAGAGCTGCCCCCAGCACTGGAGGTGAGGCAGCCCCAGAGCAGAGCAGGACAATCCCCTCCCTTGCCCAGCTGATGCTGTCCCTGATGCCCCCCAGGACACAGTGGCCCTCCTGGCTGCCAGGGCACTGCTGACTCATGTTCAACTTGTCACAGACCAGGGCCCACTGGTCCCTTTCCATGGCACTGCTTTCCAGCATCTCATTCCCTGGTCCGTCTGTACAGAATCAGAATCTGGCTCTTGTCCTYTTTGAAGTTCATATGGTTAGTAATTTCCCAGTCTTCTCATTTGTCAAGGTCTCTTTGTAGTCCCTCACCCACCAGCTCCTCACAGTTTTTTATTGTCTGTGAACTTGCTTAGTATCCCTTCAAGTCCTGCATCCAAGTAATTTATGAAGCAATATGGGCTGAATTTATGTTTTTTGTACAAATTTACATGGATGTTTTTAAGGGAAAGTAAGGAATTTGTAGTAAAAATTATAAGAGGCAGAACAACATACTTTGAAAGGCATGGGTTAGAAAATAGTATGACAGAAATATTGTAGAAAAATATTAATGGCTAAGAAATATTTTAAATTGTTAATATAAGAATTAGTTTCAGTTTTTGTTAACTATTCCTTTATAAAAGAAAAATCTGAAAAGCAGGTTTGCCAGTCAGAGCTATTTGTCTTTCTATCAACATTCCAAGTCTTGCATGAGAGCAAAAGGTAGTCTGTATTCTCCTTACTGAAGTGATACCTGTGTCACCTCATTCCCTTTTAAAGTTGTGCCTATGTAATCAGAATTCAGGAGACTGCAATACCCAACAAACATGTGTTTGGGTTTGTTACTTTATCTAGTCCTATGTGTGTAAAAGCATGTATTTTACTAATTTGAAGTGAGCAGTTCCAAAACAATCTGCAAAAGAGATCACTTCCATGAGCATCTCTTCTGTAGTCACTTTGCTGGTTAGAAGAGTTGTTTGACACAGGACCTGAAATGTAGCTCTAGAGCTAAATACACGRTTCAGAAAGAAGGTACTAGTGGACTTTGCTCCTGTGGCTTTTAGAGGCTTCACATAGTRAAAAAATCAGTGGATTTTTGTGATCAGTACAACTCTTGTCATTTCATAAGAATCATTCAATAAGTTACTTTTCTGGAAAATAAATGGTTCCTTATAGTGTTAAAATTGCTTAAATGAAGTAAAGAAAATGTTAAAAAATCATTATATTTGATGTAAAAAATGCCTTTCAAGTGGAAGGCCAAATGGGTACCAAAACTGCAGTTGTGCTAATAGTTTATCTACTTGAAGCTAAAATGGCAATCTAGTAGAACTGGGTGTATAAATGACTGGTTTTACACTGAGTGGCTTGAATGGTTTTTTCAAGCACTCTCTTAGTTATAATTTAGAAGGTTTTACACTGAGTGGCTTCATGTTTTTTTCAAGGACTCTTTTAGTTATAATTTGGAAAGTTTAAGATAACCATTCACAATTCACAGGACAGCAGTGCTCTGTGGTTTTTCTAAAGTGGAAATTTTAGGCCTTAAGTGTGCCAACATCCAAGTTCTTTGCTTAGATTTAAGTATTGGTAGCAGATTATTTTTAGCATTTAGGCCTTATTGAGGACAGTGAACATATAATTATTCTATTATTTTAATGATATAAAAATAATGTAGATATCTCTTCAAAACACAGGCTTTGGAAAGATATGGGAAGATAGAACCAGAGGTTTCCCAGATGCAAATATGGTTTGAGTAGTATCATCAGAAAAAAAATATCAATTTGGATCTCTGGTATCTCAGATTAACTGAGATTGTATTTCATTTTCCTTCCCTAGTGCTTTTATATCAGAAAACAGCTATTATAATATACTTTTATAATAGTCCTTGTGTTAGACAAAGAAACAAGGTTATTGGGGAAAAAAATACAAAGTTTCAGCATTGACTTCATGTTCTTAATGTCATTAAAATATGATGTCTCTTGACTTCACTCAAGTTCTCTGCTAAATAATAGAAATAGAGAAATCTGTTTGTTTTATCCCACTTGAACTGTCTCTTGGTGCAGCTTTCTGGTTGTCATGTTAGCAATAAACCAAGCCACGTGTTTGGCTTGAATGAGACACATTTTGAAATTAATTAAAATTCAATAAGATGTTCTTTAAAAGGTGAAATACAAAAGTCAGCTGTAAAAAAATTACAGGCTGCACAGCCCTTTCACTGTTGTCTGAACTAATGGGGAACAGGGAAAACACCCATGTATTTGTAGTTGATTCTTGAGCATAGTTGGACCTGCAGACTGAAGACACATATCTTGCTTTCTGCTTTTTACTCAGTTTAGAGATCAGATAATAGTGCACAAGGCCAGATGATGAAGACAACTTGTAACATACACTTCCCAAGGTAGTTTTTAGAAATGCTATTTTTTGAACAGTGCCGAAATGAGAGAAGATTCAGCATATTCAATAGTACCATTACTAAGCCTCAGTTTTTTTAAGCCTCAGTTTTTTAATTTGGCCGAGTTTTATCTGTCTCTCTGAAGACATAATACCTCTGAATTAATGCATGTCTGTTTTGGCTGAGGCTGTAAAAGGATGGTATGTCTAGTTGGCATCATGTGCTAAGTGCAGCATCATGTACACATGGGGAAACATTTGCACATAATTGAGAATGGTTTTTTTTAAGGTTCAGTGGCCAAAACAGTAGCCTCTTATGATGCTACAGCCAATTCTGATGCTACAGCCAATTCTGATGCCCATCTATTTATGTAATTTTTTCAAATACAAAAATGAAATGTTGGTGGCCATCTGTTTGTTTTTTTCTGTTTAGCAGCTGATTACTGAGTGTTAAGTACTGTATGACTCTTCAAATGGCTTATTTGAATTGCCTGTTCATATTACCTGATTTGGGTACTTAAGACAATGCAGATGCAATTGATGGGGCAATTAGGAAAGCCAGGTCAGCATATAATTGATAGAGGTGGATGCTTCCCCAGGATAAAACACTTCACTGATGAGTCTACAGTAGATCATGGGAATGTACTCTCTGTCTCCATGTCTGATCTACCATTCACCGCACTTGAAAAAATGATTATTTAAATTTCAACTGAAAGTCTTAGCATTACTTTCTAATGTTCTTAACACTTCTCCTTAGCTTATCTAAGGAGATAACACTTCTCCTTAGCTTATTTTTGTGTTTTCATTACAGAAAAAAATTAGGGGTTCAAGCATGTGGCTTTCTGGCTTCGTGTAAACAAGCTTTTCTCTGAATTTATTAATTCTCCATGGATTCTTTGTTTCTTATACCAACTTTAAAATTTTTTTCTGATACTCAGGGTAACAAAACTAGTGTATTTTTAGTTACTCTTTTTAGTTACATAGTAGTAAAGTTTTATGGGGATAGCCGTGTTCTTGTGATCTGCTTTGCTTCCCGTGGCTGTTTGTTGTCTTAGTTCCTTCAGTGAAAGCTAGTTATGAAGTAGTGAATATGACTGGAAGTGAGCAATTCAGTGTAGCTTCTTTTTACAGCAACATTTTAGAAGTATTTAGGAATATTATGAAAGGGAGATACTTGGGAATGACTTTCAGGAGTTATTAGAGAGGTGGGCATTGACATGGTTCACTTAATAATTGCCTTTAAAGCTTTTTTATCCTTTGCCAATTGCCATTGCAGCGCATGGACATGGATCGTCGCAGGGAGGATGCCAGAAACCCTAAACGTAAACCTCGTTTGATGGAGGAGGATGAATTACCCTCCTGGATTATTAAGGATGATGCTGAAGTTGAAAGGCTTACATGTGAGGAAGAAGAAGAGAAAATATTTGGAAGAGGATCCCGTCAGCGCAGAGATGTGGACTACAGTGATGCTCTCACAGAGAAACAGTGGCTGCGGGTAGGTTGTTGGCTCATTGGTTCATTTTTACACTTTACAGAAATTTGCTCATTTCTGTTCATTTTGGAGCCTGCACCAGGGAGAGCACAATTTTAGGCCAAAAATGCCCTCATTATCCAGCTTCTGCTGCTGTGTTGAACATACAAGTAAGTTTTGAGCTGCAGTGCAGAAACTTATAAGAATCAGTGTTACTAAGTGCTGAGTCAGGACTATGATTGCATTCTATTGGAACTGTTCTTATTTTCATGAGTCTTAAATCTTCAGGTACTTTTCTAAGTGTTGTGTTTCAGATACATGAAAAATTCTTCAATATTCATGAAAATTATGAGTCAATGTATATTCAAACTTTCTGTGCTGCACAAGTTTATTATATTTTTAAATACCTGTATTTAATCCTTTTAGGAATTCAGACATTTTCACTTCAATTTTCTTTCTCTCAGGCTGTGTAATTTCTAAGTCTTGAACATTTATTGGCTCCAGTGAGATCAAAACATTTGATGAATGATTTAAGAATTTAAGACCTGAAAGCAAAGATTCTACACCTAACACCAAATCTGGGATTTTATCTCTTGCTGTTCTTTGAAATCTGCATTCAATGAATAATGATGCTTGTGTCTTTTCATTGTGGTACCAAGAGTGTGGTCAAGAGGTGAAGAATGATTGTTGGAAAGGCTTTTCAGAAATTTGATAATAGTATGATTTCCAAAACTTACAAATTAAGTATTATTAGTGCAAAACTAATTTACATGGTTTGACAGAGTAAATTTTGTTGTGGAATGATTACAGACAATAGCAGCAAGAATATACATGTAGGTTTTGTGTATAGTTTCTAAAGATAGGTAAAAATCTTGCCTACTTAGTTTAAAATGGGATGTTTGGGAGACTGCATTGTGCCATATTGTACTGTGGGCTAAATCAGACCTGTTGCTTAGAGAAGAAAAAGCCTCAACTACTCACCCGCTGTAAATCTAAGTAAGTCTGTACAGATGTTTGATACCTGACATTTGCAAGCAGTCAGTGGAGAAGAAAGATCTAGAAACATAAACTCCTGTTTGGATTCTTGAAGATTTACCGTACCCTGAAGTGGAAGTGCTTGCAGTATAGTGTATTATTTGTACTCAGTATCATTTTAAGTTAATTTTCTTACTGATGGGACAATCTGGCTATGGCAGCATAGAAGTTAACTTTGGCTTTCATGTTTTGTGACTTGAGTTGGCTGTAATACTTGTTTTGAGTGCTTTATTGTCAAAAATTGCAGGCCTAAAAGAAATCATCTAATCCCTGTCATACTACAGGCAGAATAATCCAGTTCTGTGTCATTTATAATAGAAATTCAGGACCTGACCTTTTCTAAGCATTTCTGAGCAGTGAACTTAGAAGTCCACAGTGGATTGGTTTTTACCTGTTTGGCTTTTTATTATATTTTTGAATTTTCCTGTTGGATTTCAAGCTAATTTCATTGTCCTTGTAACTCTATTCATTCAGACAAGCCTGATACCACTCTTTTTTTAACATRTCTTTGTTTCATAGAAGAGTTGTCTCTCAGTTGAGTAAATTCGAAAGGTTAACAACCATGCTTACGCAGTCTTTTCCCACAGTTCCTGTTTTCTAGATCTCTGTATTGTTTTCACTGACTTCCCATAGTTGTTCTACATGTGAATGACATCTTTCTGTAAGTTTGATCAAAAGCTAGCTATCAGAATTCCAGATGCAGCTTCATTTGAATAAGGAGGAGTTCTTTTGCRTAACTTCTGTGCTATTTACACCTCACAGTCCAGTAATACATTTTCTAACATGGAAGGTATTGTCTCATGTTAAATATTTGATACAGAGTAAGACCTTAATCCTTTTCTGTGGCTCTACTTCCTTGCCAGCTTTTCAAAATCATGTTTCATTTAGTTGGTCTTTCCTTCCTAAGAGGATTTAGCATGCCCTTGCTGAACAATTTTCAAGTTTTTTTCACCAAAATTACTCAGAATTTTAAGCCTGTCCTTGGGTGAACTTCTGGTCAGCTTGGTGTTCTCTTGAGATTTAGTAGGCATAACTTCTATTTTGTCTTTCTAAAGACACTAAAAACACTGAAGTGCTGGACCATTTGATAAAAAGCTTTTAAGAGCTACTCTGAAGACAACTTTTTAGCAGGTCCCCATCTGCTTGACAGTAATTGTTTTGATTGTTTGCCCTTGAGACTGTTTTATGAGGGGGAGTTAGAAAACTTGCTAGGCAAGATGGTACATATATTAGCCCTTTTTCACCATGGCTTGTTATTTGTTGAGAGAAATTATTCTCCTTTCTCTCTACTGACTACTTAAGCATGTTTTCAAATTAGCTGAGTTGCCTTAGAACAGACTGCCTCACAGTGCATTGCAATTACTACTACAACTCTACGTATCCATAGTTTAAGATGCTTTCAGATGCACTTGAAGAGGTGATGAAACTGGTGTGAAATGGAAGCATAAGAACTACTAATACTTTTTGGTCTCTCTAGTGGAATTACGTTTATAATATAATCCTGCTTATGCACATTCAGAATAAAACTACATCAATTAGATCATGAAATGTAAGTAAAGTTTTCTGGGATTTTATTAATTATCTTATTGTTCATGTGTGCGAAACAGAGTTCTTTATCATACCTGTTGTGCTCTCAGCAGCATCACTTTTATGTCTTTGAGAATGTTTGATTTTTCTATAGTGACATCTCTATAAGATGTCATAATAATAGTGTACAACATATTCAAGGGAATGCCTAATTATATAAACATTAAAAAAAGAGTGATAGATTGTTTATATGCATAAATGTCTATCTACTTTGTAAGCCACTTGTGGCTTCCTCACTGTAACCTATAATGATGTCATGCATAACACATGAAAACTGTGATTTCATTGTTTCATCTTAACTTGGGTGCAGTGAACTACTCCAGAGCAGTGGAACTGAAAATAAAAGATAAGTTCTGAATTAAGAGTGATACTTTAATTCATAAGGCACCCTTTTAGCTCTGTTCTGTGTCATGCTATTTTCCAAAGGTAACCATGGGCCTATTTTTATTTCAGTATTACAAAAAAAGGAGATTTATTTACCAGCAGTAACAGAYACCCCTCACTTTTTTTTCTGTTGCTGTGGCTGCTGTTGCAGCTTTATAGCTATCTTCTTATGGGGTTTTCTGAATGAAACTTTGCATTTCTGATCAGTAAGTTGGTTTCATAATATTGGTGTGCAGTCCTCAACTGTCTCTTCTGTGTCTTGGGGATTTGACTAGATTTCTCCTTTTCTGAGGAGTTTTGCCACATCCAGCAGCCACAGCTCTGATGGTGGAATAGGTGCTAGCTCCTTTAAAATTAGACCCTGAACTCTCTGCTGATACATGCAGCACTGGGGAGTGTAGTTCTGGTCCTGGCAGGTCCTCAAGGATGTATACCTCAAGATCAGTATGCATGCCTGTACACTGACCAAGTATGTTGTTTCCTTCTTGCTAGGAGGTCAAGTACCTGATTTTGGAAGCAAAGGACWAAATAATTAATTACAGAAGCCAAACCTGTGATCATAAGGCAGTATTGAATGAGATTGTGCTGCTGTCCAGAACAGCCTGTAATTCAATGACAGTTTCCCAGGAAAACTCTTAAGACAGAAATGGGCTTCATCACTAGCTGTCGCTGCAGCCCGCTATTCTCTTAACTGTTGGCATGACAACCATATTTCCTTTAAAAAAAATCTGGAAGGAGGAGTTTGCTTCCTGATCCTAMAAAGCATTTATATTCTGGAAGTATTTCATGCTCTAGCAGATTCTGTCCCTGCCTTCTAACAGAACTGCAAAATACTTTGCTGGTTCCCATGGCATATTATTTTTGAGAGAGGTCACCTCCTAAGAATTCTGAGACAGGCTTCAAGAAACAGAGGATTTGTTTGAGTAGGTACAAGACCCTTGAGACAGTTGCATCTGGTTTCAGCTTCTCATGCAATTTAATTGCTGACTAGGTGACATACATAAAGTCATAGTCGCTAGGTGTGCTTGCTAATTTGAAATAGCCTTATATGTTGGCCGGGGAAACATCTGAGTGCAAAATTAGCAGTGTCTCATTTATGTCATGAAGACATGTAAAATTCATGCTTATTTTGCTGATGTAAAAATTGTAAGTGAAATTCATGCATTTGGTTTGTAATTAGTYAATCTTACTTAAAGAAAAACAGTGCTGGCTTTCACTCATACTGAATATCTGGTGAATACTGTTTAACATAGCCAGGACATAAATTTTGTTTATATTTACTAAAGTTATGTGGTCATAACTTTACCTATCAGGAAAATTTTTGGCATGTTTTTAACTGTTTTCTCATCAACTGGAACTTTAACTTTTTGGTTTTACACACTCTTTAATAGTCTGTTAATAGGTTTGATAGCAGAGATAATAAATTTGACCCAACTTGTTGGTACAACTTGGTATAAATTACTTTATACTTGAGTTTTCAAGTAGGTTTGTGTTTTCTGAGAGAGCTTCACTTCTATATATATAGATTTAGAATCAATACTAGGAAGGTATTTTAAGATGCAGTTTTGTAAACTGGGATGGTGCAATTTGATTTTGCAGTAAGGTTTTCGTGATGGGTAGGGTCAGAGACAGACACCAACTTAGGGAATAGTGTAATTTACTATAATGGAAAACTTGAAAGAATCATGAAAGGATAAGCTAAGTAATGCACCTAATTATTACTATAAAAAATGCTATAGTGAATAAGGAAGGTTGCATTTACCCTACTTTACCCTTCATTCRGATCTACATATCAGCCCAGGGAAGCTGTCACACACTGGAGAGCCATGCCTGGCAGCTGGGAAATCCTGTGGTGCATCGACCTTTGCAGGCAAAAGGCTTCTGACTTTGCTGTGAGAGTAGCCCAGCTTCTGTAATAAGCAAGCTTCCGTTACTTCTAAAGTGGGAATATCAGGTTTTATCCTCCTGTTGGGTTTCTCCCAAAGCCTGGCCACGGCTCAAGGAGGAACCAAGAGAGTTGTCTTTGATCCTCCGCCCCCAAACAAGGCCATACGTGGCCTTGTCCAGTTTCTAAATACAGAAAGGTTAATACATATTTCACCAATGAGCAGGGACATATGTCATATTGCTAATAATACTTCACTAATTAGTGGATACATAAAACATTTGGTTGGAGGGTTCATCAAGAGGTCAGCTTTGGCACAGGGCCTGTTGTTCAGGTCTTACTRCATTAAGTACTGAAATACCTCTGTGTAAAATTAGCATTATGGTCTGTAGTTGTTTTAGTCTGTACTGGAGGCTGACATTCTTAGAAGGAGGGGAAAAAAGAGTTGTTGCCCAGTGGACAGTTTATCTGCATAGTTCATATATGTAATACTCCTGCACCCCTGTTTTTCTCTCTCCCTTTCTACTCTATAACATTTTTGGTTATGATTGCAACGTTTCCTGGGTTGCTGCTAAACCTGTTTCACAATCAAGTGAGTATTTGCATGGGAAGCCCTCCTCTGTAGTATTGAATTGCAGATGCAGTTGATTTTGTTAATTGTTAAGCTGTATGGGAAAACAACTCACATTTAAAATACTGTTACTGGAAGATTAAAAAGTCCACCATCCTAGGGTGTTGTCTATTTTGTGACCTGTGATCATCAAGAATGCCCCAGGTACTAATGTTCAGTGTGAGGCTGATAAGTTGTATGCATGTGGAAGCTTTTAGAATGTTGGACATGACTTCAAGGCCTGATTGAACCAAGCCATTTTTATATTCAGTATACTTATCTATCTTTCATGTCCTTTTCATGAAATTCAATTCAGAATCTGTTTAAGAAAAGGAAAAAAGGGTACTTTCACATTGCAATGAAATTAAAACTAGTGAAGCAGAAAGAGCATTTTCTTGGTTTTTCATGGATGAGAGGGAACTCTAATGCATCTCCCTGATAGCTTTGGTTCACTGTTTTGCAGGATGGCTTTGTTAGTTTGTAAGGGAAAGAGCCTGATTCACRCTGGGTGACTTTCTCAGAAATTCTCTTGTCTTTTCTCAGAGGGCAGAGAATCTTAATTTTGAAAACCAAAAAAGTACTTTGAAATGCTTCTTCATTATTTCAGAGATACTCACCATAAAGAGATTTTTAGTGTTTGATAAATATTTTTTTTTGGTGAGAAAGACTTCAAGTCAGGAAATCTGAACAGCTGTTTATAAGGACTACTTGTCAGAAAAACAGTGCCATATTTTCATTGGATTAATTTTTTTTCAGTCTGTGATTTTGACTATAAATTTGTTACATGTAAAGTACCATAACACATATTAACATGCCTTCAAGTGGAATTGTACATCTATTCTCCTCCAGAAAACATTAAATAGTAATGCCAAGTACTTATTTTTTAAAAATATGGGGAGTACTTGTTAGCATTAGAATAAAATAAACTTCATTTTCTTTGAAATATTTGTATCCTCTAACATACCAAGTTTATCTAGCTTGGAAGCTGTGAGTTAAAAATCTTGTTTCAGGTTTTGTTATATCATTACTGTTTCAAGTGCAAAATTTTTTGTGGTAAGAATTAGACCCTGTGGTTAAGGTGCCAGAAATAGTCTCTGTGTCCACACAGAATTCAGATCAGATGCCTGGAGGAGACTGAGAGGAGATGTCATTGCAGTTAAAAGTTCCTCATTAGGGGAGGAGGAGGAGTAGGCACTGATCTCTTCTCTGTGGTGACCAGTGACAGGACCTGAGCGAATCACCTGAAGTTGTGTCAGGGGACATTTAGGTTGGATATTAGGCAAAGAAAGGTTCTTTACCCAGAGGATGTTTGGCAGTGGAAGAGGCACCCCAGGAAAGTGGTAACCAAGCCTGACTGTGTTCAAGCAGCATTTGCACAATGCTTTCAGGCACATGGTGTGATTCTTCTGGTGTTCCTGTGCAGGGCCAAGAGTTGAACTCTTCCAGCTCAGGATATTCTATGACTCTAAAAGTGGAAGAAAAACAAATATTAAGTAATTCACAATACCCACAAAAAACAATACCCACAAAAACAAAAGTCTGCATTAAAAGTCTGAAAAATTGTTGTTGCTGGGGGGTGTATGACAATGGAACAAGAAGCAGCAAACATTTTAATTTTGGGTCCACTGCACYGTTATGTTCTCTGGCATGAGCTGACAAGTAACAATGATGGATGATACACAGTAGCTAACCTTCTGTCACCTATCAGTTTTTTAATAATCCCCATTTGCGTTTGCAAAATGGGTAAGTTAGTTATACCTTCCCCGAGTGTATATTGTGGCCAAAGTATTTATTCACTCTGTGAAAAAGGAAAAAAATATTTTGCCTTGTCATCAGAGGGAAACTGAGAGACTCTTTATTGTTAAAGGTCCTATCTTCTGAAGGCAGACCTGAGCAGGTGATGGAAGGCTTTATGCTGGGTTTTTTTATGCAGTACACATACAAGCAAAAGTGATTCTTCTGATGGATTGGTATATATATGCAGAACTCTGCTTCTTCTGTAGAAACTACTTCTGCAGCACCTTAAATGATAGCAATTTGTCTTTTCTTGTATGTAAACAAGTATGAAAGTACTAACTTAAGAGATATGGGAGAACACGGGGGTTTCCCACTGAGTTTCTCAAAAACTATTCATCCAATGCTTAGGCATGTCATGGCTGGCACTTAGTTTCCTGAGCCATCCTTAACTATTCTGCTTGATGAGTACAGTAGTGAACTTCCTTATTCTAGCAGTAAAATTTTAATCTTAAAAAAAAATCCTACAAAAACTTTTGAGTAACTACAACCATGTAATTTTGTCCTGTAGCCTTTAATTGGCATGTTTATCAAGTTACAGATCGTGGTTCCATGGATATTCATTATGTATTCTTTTCAGCTGCATCTGACATTTTTAGCTGGGTTTCAAATGCAGAATCAAGGACTTTGTTATTGCTTACAGCCTTTAGTTTTTTGTATAAGCACCTTTACTGTACTATACTATACCATACTACACATTATTTTGTTGAGAAACTTCATGTGCTCTTAAGTCATTGGCATTTCAAGAATCCTTGTACTGTTTCTAGATAATAGTTTGTGCTCGTCAGAGTGTGATTTGCATTGCAGCTTATCCCAGAACAAAAAAGCCTTCTAGATACATTCTGGTCATGTTAGATTTTTGCTTCTAGGTTGTAATATGCATATTAAAGGGTCAGGCTTTACTGTGAGTCCTGGCATAGTAAGATAACTGCACCTTCAGAAGCATCCTGAAGACATGGAACTCACTGCATCAGTGCTCAAAGTTAGCATAACAACATACTGCTTTGGTATAAAATATGTAAAAGATACATATAATTTAGCTTTTCTCAGCAAGTTTTCCAAAGTTTGACTTAGTTTCATTCCATGCAGTCTTCCTCCAAATTCTTTTAAGGTATTAAAAAATTATATTGGAGTTGTCATAAAGGGCTACCTCCTACTATTTATTACTTAAATACAGTCTATTTATATACACCTTTTTTTTTCCTCTTTTGGCACAGAAAGTGACTATTCTAACCTCTTGCCATATTTTTCTGTCATATCATGCTGTCTTAACACTGTTTATCCCATTCTTAATAGCCTCAGAGTATTTTTATTAATAATGATAGATGTTTAAACCAAATTTCCCATGGTTTTGCAAGAATTCTTAAGCTGTTTTCTGTGAATAGGCAGATACAAGAGATCTGTGAACACCCACTGAAAAATAATTAGACTATAATGGTTTCTGAAAGCTGTTACTTTTTTTCCTTAAATATTTATTTTTTGCAAGATATTTAATCTATTTTGTTTTGAGTTTATTTTCTCAATTTACTCCCATTTAGTTATGTTCCACATTTTAAACATGGAATAAAAGATTTTTGCTTGAGAATTTGTGAATATACTTAAATATGAGAAGAGCATATGAAAGAAAATACTTCATGGTGTGACTGTTGGCAGCAGCTGGGTTAACTTTGACATAYGTAAAAATGCCAGTTTAAGCTTTGAACTGTAGGCTTGTCTTGTTGTGTTATTAGGAGCCATAGGTTTCAGGGCACAAAAACTTTATGCTCACCTTTAAATCAGAAGCCTTGTCTATTAGTCTGATAATCAAAAAGAGAGAAAACTTCTACAGTTTTTCTGAACAATTTAAGAGACACTACTGAGTATCTGTTAACTTGAGAGACAAATTGTTCACTTATTCTAACACTACTGATTTATCTCAAAATTAGTGTTCCACACTGCAAATCTGCTAATCATCCCTTCATATTTTGGTCCTCACCTGTGTTGTTTCCACAGTGGAAGAAAAGGCATCTGTTCTTTATAGGAAAGACTCTACTAAGATATGGTGTCCTGCTCTTGAGTATGTTGCAGAACAAGAGTTTTTAATGGCTTCTTACATTTTTCCAGGGCTTAGAATTGTCAAATCTGTCTTTATCATAGAGGAGATGCCTGTTGCTGCAAATATTTGTGATGCTCAGTGGAAGCAAATGTCCTAGAAAGAGCTAAGACTGCAGTTTCTTTGCAGAGAGCTGGTCTGATGAGGGTATAAACCCTGTCTTTATACCAGGTATTTTTTTGATTTAATTAGTAGGGTCTTAAAAGATAAGGAAGAAAAAAATTTTTGAATAAAAAGGGCTAAGGGTCTGGAAATTTGTAAAAGARTAATTTTTAAAAATCCATTAATTCYCATTCTTAAATTGAATTTTTTTTTTTCATAAGGAATAAAATCAAACAGAAGAAGTCTATCTTTAGTTGTTAGCATTAAGAGCTTCAAAACATCATTCAAACTGCTAGTTAGTCAGTAAGTAAAATTATAAAGTGAAGATTTCCTACTTTTTCCACAACAGAAGAGTGTAATGTCTATGAAAAGGTAAATGCCAAAGGAAAAAAAGATAAATTAACATTGCTTAGAATTACCCTGAAACCTGCAACAGTAGCAGCATTTCATGAAATGTAAGGTARAACACAACTGTAAATACTTGCCTCAGAACTTGGAAAAGAAGCCATCCTATGTAACTATTTTATTAGTAGGAGTCAGATATACGTGTATTTCTGATTGATTTTGTATGTGKGATCTCCCTTGTGAAAGAAGCAATCTCCTGAGTGGGAGATGATAAATCTTTGGAATGTTCAATTCCTCTTTGTTCTTGGTTTCGGATCTGGTTATTATTGATGAGTATTTACATGACTTCATTAAAGCATGTTTCCTCTTCTTCTGTGACATTTGTCTGTGAGCCTGAATGAAATGTAGGTGTTAACAGAAATACTACTAAATTAAAGTTTGTTCATAAGTTCTAAACTAATTTATCAACTATTCTAGCAAATCATTAAAAATGAAATTTAAAAATTACTCAGAAGAACGACAATATATATCTTCAGTAAAAGATTTAATTTAGACCAAAGAAGGAAGTTCTGGAAGCAAGACCCTCAGTACAAGCTAAGCTATTTCAGCCTTGATACTAATTTCCTTCTAAACTCTTGAGATGCCAGGGAAATAGAGAACATTCTGTTCTCAGACAGAAACATGTTTACTGTTGACTAAATTCCAAGCTTATTATTTTAAAGGAATATAAGAGAACATGAGAAATGTAATCCCCACCACCACCCCCTGGCACCCACCTCCTCCTGATGCCCATCAGAAAAGCTGGTTTTCTCATGCAATTAACTTTCCTTGCCCCTTGTGTAGGGAAGAGAATGTATTTGTTCAAGCAAAAGCCTAACTCTAGTACCAATTATCTCACAATGCCTTTGTCACTATAGAGTCCTCTRCACTCTGTAGTAGCCTTTCCTGAATCAGAATTCTCAGTAAGACAGGGAGAAAAGCACTGATAAAAATCAAAAAAGGAAGAAACTGTCCCTGTTCTCACTTCCTAACTGAGTAGCACCAGTCACTAAATGCTCTAGAATCTTGTCTATGCAACAGGCATCTGTGTCTCTGACATAGTGAACAAGATAAAGGGGAAAATATGAGGCATCTCTATCATGGCGGATTTTACTTCAAGGTGAATTTCTTGTGAATTCAAAGCCAGGAAACATACCTGCAATATTTTCATTTCAGTCTTCCAGTGTATTTCTTAAGCTAGTTACATCTCATTCAGTCTCTCAGTTTCACTTTCGGTCATACTTCCAAAGACACCTGCAACTATTTCGAGTAGGAGTCTGTTAACAATACTTAGTCTGAGTTATCAATATGCTGTAAGGTTCTGAACAACATGAAGGCAATCTGAAATACTCAGGATACCTTGTACTTGAGAAATGCTATTGTAAGATCCATTTTGGAATATTTTGGAAATTTTGGTAATTTTCCTGTGTAATATTTCACAAGTCCATTATCAATTGTCCTCCAGTCATGAAGGAGAGAGTTTTTTCCTCCTGTGTCCAGAAACAGGCTATTATTCTAATGATAAGAATTCTTCAGCACGTTATCTGTCTTTCTGAGATGAAGGGAAGAAGGTTTGGGAAGCACAAACAAAGCACCCCACTACAACTACACAGTTTAGTGATAAAGAGTAAGATGATATGAATAGTTTCTGGAATAGAATTATTTTGGATTCCTCTTGCATCTTTCTGTTGCTTCTTGGTGAGGTTTTTAAGGTGAGGTCTTCTTGGTCAGGAGGTTTTTAAAATTCAGTCTTCTTACCAAGACATTTTGAAAACTATAGAAAACAATTACAGACCTGTAGATCATCTCTGAGTATGGCTATGTAGACCACAGAACTGTGATGATTTTTGGGTTCTTTCACATTCAGGGTCTTGACACAGTGACTATGTATTTTCTCAGTGCTCTGTTTGGTTGATCAAAGTATCTTTGTAGTCAGTATGACACAGTTGTTCCTTTCTATAACTCAATTCCTTCTCTCTAATGGAACACTTCCATGGTGTGCACTGAGCAGAAAAGCAGTGGCATCGTGGTATCATGAGTAGGTAATTGTGCTCTTCAATTTCTCTGTCTCCAAAGTTCTTGAAAATCTCATCAGTGCAAAATCAGCTGGAGGAGTTCCATTTAAAATCACTGTTTGCCTTTTGGGGGAGGGACAAATAAGACTAATTACAGATTTTTTTTTTCTTTTTAGCAAGATTTCACTTTTGAACAGAAGAAAATTTTATGTGCTTGTCAGTGGGTTTTGTCATAACTTAGAGTTTATCGGTGCTGGTTTTGCGTGATGCTTTATTTAATAATTGTAATTTTTTTATAAATTATAATTATAATTTAATATTATAATTTAGAATGTTATTAATATTAAAAATTAAGCTTCAGCATTAAGATATTAAGATATGAAGAATAAATATTAGGGTATTTGACCTGAAAAAATTTTCTCAGACTCAAGAGGAGACACTGAGAATAAAAGCTTTGATCCTATTAATATTTTAAGTCAATACTTTTTTTTTTTTTTTTTGGTTGAGACCATTTCTCTTTAAAGATAACTCATATTTTTTCATGGTTATGTCAGGGCATTTTGGCATCAGTCTTTGAATCAAAATTTAGGAAAAAACTATAATTTCCATTATTGTTCTCCTTAATGTCTAATTAAATAYAGGCAGCTGGAATTTCAGTGCAAATAAACATGCAGCTATTAATAATTTTCAAATGCAAAACAGAAAACAGTCTATCTTTTCTCATTCCATAAAAATATGCTAGTTTCAATGATGTGACAGTGTAGACTCTTGTTTGATGAACATATGGCTGAAGAACTCATTCACCATATTTGGTAGAATTTTAGCCTGAGAAGACCGTTTATTACAAGTTGATATGTATTTGCAATAATTGCATTATGAGTTTTCAAAGAAAGCAATACTTTTATGAAAGCAAATTAAAACTGGATGTAGTCACTAATTCTTTGCCTTTGACAGGTTCTGATCTATATTCTCTTTTAGTTTAGTCTGAGAAAAACTAGATTGGTGAATCTGTTCTGCAGTGATATCCAACAAGGAAAGGAAATTGAATTAAAATAACTCTTCATCAACCTTTATAATTATTTTCAGGTATTTTTTGGTTGCACTGTTGATAGAATATCTTAAGCCCTTTTGTCTAATTGTCAAGTGTTAACRGCATTTTTCCTCACGGTGACCTCTATAGCATTGCATAGCAAGATAGAATTACAACATGAGCAAACTTGCTCTACAGAGCCAAGAAACAATTGTAATGTGAAAATTAGAAGCAGTCCCAGATGCCAGGAATGTTAATGGTAAAAAAATAAGCAAGAGAACTGGATTTTGAAGAGATTTATTTAAGAATGTGAACTGCAGTGTGAGAAGTTGAAGTCTTCATTAAAGGCCAGATTTAATCTAAGAACAAGTGTAAAATAAAGAATGGTAGGATTTCAAACAGAGCAAGACAACCAAAAAAACCCAACAAAACAAGATAACTTCTCTTAGAATATCAATACAATATTCCAAGAAGGATCATGTTGGAGAGAGAAATTGGTAAAGCTAGGTGGATGTCATTTTAGGGCTTTTAGTGTTTGTTAGCTGTCCGTAGGGTTCTTTCTTCTCTTATAATACGATAAATGTGAACTTCGTTTTGCAAGGAAGTAATCTGATGTTCATTACYGCACAACTCATGGGTTTTTTGGTTTTATGTTCTTAACAGCCCTTCACCTTAGTGCCTTTTGGCCGGTAATCAGTAAAATGCCCTGTTATTTGTTGTTCCAAAAAGAAGCTCATTCTTTTGGAAATTTTGTATGATTGGGTTAGTATTTATGTTCAGGGAGTTGGTAAAGTGGTGTGGTTTTTTTTGTTCATCTATGTTTATGTGCTTTCTCTTGAAATACTGAGTTTAATTAGCATGCTAAGGTATTTCTTCGCATGATACTGTTAGTTACAATAGCTCTCTTTCAACTTTGCAAGCTGGAGAGACACAAGGCATTGATGTTTGAAGGAATGCAGCAAGTCCTCTGAGTGTTCATCTCATTAAGATAAAATTAGAGAGGGATGCAGGAAGAGTTTGCGTGTCCTGTGCTCATGTCGCGTTTCATCTGAGTATCATCAAGCAGCAGACTTATCACATGGCTCCCTGCTACTTCTGCTCTGTGTGTCCAGTTTCTTAGACTATAAGTAGTGCCAATAGCTTTCACTACATCTCAATTTTTCAGTATTCTAGTTAGCTCCAATCAAATGAAAAATAATTATGCACTGCAGTGTTTTACCACCTAAATGTGACAGGCCTTAAATACCAAAGCTGATTTTATGATGAGCACCTCGACTGATTCACTCTGTGACCACACCTGAGTTATCTGATTGCTGTAAAATTATTTTAAAACATATTAGTTGTGTAAGGCCTGCACAATTATTCACTTGCAGAACACAGTCATGGAACAAAACTGAACTGTTAGTACTTAGTCCTTATTCATATCTACAATTCTGAATAGAAAAGGTGTTGAGTCACAGTGCTATATCATAGCAGAAGAAAAATACATGTGTAATATCATGTCCTTCAAATTGAAGAAAATAAATAATTTGCATTTTCTCCTTCACTTCTCTTTGGAGCTCATGTATCAATGTTGTATTAATGTTCCCTAAGAATACTTTCACCTCAAAACAAAACTCCCTAAGAAAACTTTGACCTCTTTTCCTTTAGGAAAGGTGAAAATCTAATGGCTAGCAGCAACAGAAAGATAGAATGTCTCAGAAGTAGCTTCGACTTGCCTCCTGAAAAATACATTTTTGTTCTTGGGAGGTGGAAGCTTCTTTTTGGAGGAAGATGGTTTAATTTCTTTAATCCATTATAAACATGCTCTTACCTCTTTAGAAATGAAATTGGTTTCATTTAACATGGACTAGGTTACTGCAATATGAGTCAGAAAAGCAGGAACATTTTGTCAGTACAGAACTTAACAGAGGGTCCTCATATTTCACTGGTGTATTTGCCTTTCATGAGATGCCTGACAACTTGCAAAATATGACATTAAATCTTTACAGTTAYCTTTGAAAAAAATTAGGTGTCCAGACTTCTTTTGGTACTGTTTTGTACTGTTTTGTCCAGTTTCCTTAAGGGCAGGAAAGTGTTAAATTTTATTAGTGTACCATTTTCCTTGACTCCCTTGCTGCTCACCTCACTGATCCAGAGGCATTTGAAATGGGAGATGTCTGTGTTATTTTGCACTCTCACACAACCCATCATCTGTCAAGAACTGGAGATTTGTGCCTGAGATTTGTATCATTATCGTACTGGTAAAGGTTTGGAAGGGCATTCTCTTCAGTGTGGGACTTAGGGCCTGGAATAGTAAGCTTTTCTAACAAAGCTCAGCCAGTTGAATTAGCTTAATAAATACGTTGTTGCTAATACCCACACGCGTGGATCATATGTGTAGATATAGGCACAGACCATTAACCTATCTGCTGATAATTGATTAATGTAATACAGTTTTAAGCCATCATTCAAGACAGAATAAATCGTATAGGTTTAGTTTTAAATGTTGTTTATRTACAAAATACAAATCTGTCTCTTGGGAACGAATGTTAAGACTCATAATAGCAACATTTTTGTAYTGCTTGTATTGTCAGACTGATTTTTGAGTGGGGTCACTAGGGTCTTAAAGAAAGCTGTCTGAGTTTACATTCATGCATAGAAATTTTGAAAGCTTAATACAGTAATTAATAAATTACTAGTTAAATAGAAAGTTTAACATTAGATGATATATGTGTAATTTGCTAAGAATTCCTTTGCTACATGCTAGTCACTAATTTTAAGAGTGCATGAGTATATGTTTACTTTAGTTTTATTTTTGTTTGTCTTTACTATATTACTATATGTAATATTTTTTAAAATCCCAACTTTTCACTTTTGTCTTCTCTTTTTGTTTATATTTATTTCCCAAAATACTGCCTACACCAAGCAAGAATTTTATGCAGAATTCTGTGATGACAGGACTACTGTGATTTCTTTTGGGTGGTAAAAAAATCAGTCAAGCAAGCAAAAATATAAGTATGTTGTAGTTAAGGGAAGTTTTCTGAAGGACAGCAAAATGTTACCAAAGTTTGCMGAACAATGACTTGATTTGGTTTTATTTGTTTTTTAATTTCTTGTAAATCAGACTAGATTATTATATCAGTTTCAGTACCAAAACTTGATCTGTTTGCTGTGGATCAATAAGAATATATTTTTTGTAATGAATGCATCTTAAAAATGCATGCAATCAGTTTCAGTTTTAAAATCATACATGAARTAGTCTAACTGTGCTGTTATTATTAAAATAATAACAAGAATCAGTAACTGCTCAGCTAAAAATCTAATTTGAATGCCTAGAATAATAAGGGGAGAAATATGATAAGTAGATGTCAATATTAAAACCGGCTGAAGGAGGAAGGCTTCAGGCCTTGTAGTGGGTAGAATGAAACAGCAGATTTCAGCATCCACAATCCTTTCAGTATTAAATTTTCAGTAAAATAAAATTACTTGTATATGAAAACATAGCCTTTCCCCAGCTCTCTTTTTTTTCCTGATCAGCTGATGAAGAGACTAGCAGCTCGCTGCTTTGCTGGCTTGTTAATTTTATCCCCACTAACTGTGATTTCCGATAGCCGGCCTGCTGATAGTGGTAAGGTAAATATCCTTTTTCATTGCCGTCTTGAAGATTCAGTAGAACTACATCACAGGCATGTGTAGGTGTGTAACACATGAAAAGTCGGTGTTCTCCGTGTTTCAGTGTACTACTGAGTGCTTGAGGAGAGCAATGACATTAACTGTTGACAGCCTTGCATGCTGTATTTATTATTAGCTTTTCTAGCTTCCAAGAWATGCAGAGAAATTTCCTTTTCTTAATCTTCATTAGCCTCAGTGGTTTATAGTGCGTGTCCTGCTTTAGCCAGATGAATATTAATGAATTTGTGTGCAGATTTTTTTTTCCCTTCTTCTTTCTTCCTAACTCATCAGCTCTCAAGCCTCCTTCATAGTATAATATCTGAATRCTGTGGAAGCATGATGTAAATTGTCTTTTGATTATTAAGGCCTAGTTTCAGGCTGTCTCTCAGGATTCTGCTTTTGTGTTTGTCTGTGGATTTGCACATCGGAGGATGCATAAGAAACAGATTTCAAAATCCCACTGTTTTTTAAACATGCTGGGTTATTTTGTGTTGTGCATCAGATTTTGTTCACAAAACGTTTTTGAAGAGACATTGTACACAATTGRGAAAAATTATGTCTAGGCTGTAATCGCTTTTTTATATTGATTGTTATGCTCACATGATCATAAATATTAGCCATGTTTGGTGCTGTGAAGAAATGAAGGTAATTGCCTTAGGATTAGAGCTCTTTCAGCTACGAGAAAGGATTGATTAGCATTTGCATGTACTCAAGGCAATAYTGAGAAGCAAAAGCGACAAATATCAACATCAGTTATGTTCTGAGAAAGCATTAATCAGAAAGCCTTAGTTTTAAGATTTTCTGTTTTATTTTTTATTTTTAATTTCAGTTCTCYTATGACCTGGTATTTTTGTTTCTTTTCTTTTGCTGGCTTTCTCAAATAATGAAAAGTTCAGCTTCTTGCTTTATGACGTGGATCTGTTAGCGTGTGTGAACAGGTTCCCTTTATTCCCAGTTTGGTTTTTTGTACCAATTTTTTTATCCCTCTGCATAGAGCTGCTGGGTCTGGTTAAAARCGTACATCCAGGTAATTGAAACAATTGAAATTAGTGTTAATTGTCTGTGACTGTGTGTATGGTTTGTTTTTTGGGATGGGCTTTTGGCATCCCGCGTTATGAGTCCTGTTTACTACAAACCACTATGCTGTCAGTACTTCTGCCTGCCTCATGGTTACTGTTCTAGAAGAAAATTACATTTTGAGATTGTTTTAACACTTAGGTGATTTAAAGTTGCTTGAAGAGGAAGTTGTTACTGCATAGAGCATCTCTGTTGTGTGTGTATGCACAAAGAATGTGTGAACTGGCTTTGGGAGGTGAGCACAATTTAGACTGTCCTGTTTGAAAACATATGGTATCCAAGTCTGCTTTGCATGGAACCGTGTAACCCAGAACTGACACTGATGTGAAAAATGAATGTTTTCTGTACACTTACTGAGACAATACCCCAGGCCATTATGTGTGAAACTGTGATTTGGTGCAGAACTCAAGGTTCAGATAAAAAACGTATTTAGATGATAGTGGGATCTGTAGGAAAAGTTAATATRTAGTGTCTCTTTGATTGCTGGTAAGTCAGTTTCTTGTACTCTTGTTTATAAATGAACGGAACATTTTGAGTTTAATTATCTGCATCGTGTGGAATTGCAGGGTTTTTTATTGTTGTTTTTAAATATAATTTATTACATCCCTTTGCACTATGTCTTTTGTTTAAAAGTCATACTTTTTGAATCCATCATTGACAGGCAATTGAAGACGGCAATTTGGAAGAAATGGAAGAGGAGGTCCGGCTTAAAAAGCGAAAAAGACGAAGAAAYGTGGATAAGGATTCTGGGAAGGAGGATGGAGAGAAAGCAAAGAAGAGAAGAGGCAGACCTCCTGCTGAGAAGTTGTCGCCCAATCCACCCAAACTGACAAAACAAATGAATGCTATCATTGATACTGTGATAAACTACAAGGATAGGTGAGCTTAGAGACAGTCTATCTCTATTGCATGTTCTCTYTCCCTACATGCTGATATCACTCCCTGCATTTTATAACACCTTCATTTTTTTCGGTCTTTAGAAAGACRTGTTGACACTGCTTTTCTGAAGAAATCAGAATTTTTCAGGATCTTAGGGTCTGATCCTGAAAGTCTCACGCTTTGCAGAGTTTTTTTTTTAACAGCCATCTGATAGAAAGTTGTTGAAACATAGTTTAAAACATGAGAAAAAAGTAAGCATAGAGCTCCTGCTTAGGAATGAAGTCATTCTGCTTAAGGTGTGTACTTAAGAACACTCAGCTTGAGCAGGATTTTCTTTCAATTTAGTGAGCATGCGTTGAAATGAATCTTTTCAAAGACATGGCTGTTGTTTAACAGATTTATTAATTCAAGTTTACATGGGTSTCACAATGAAAGACTGAAAGGCTGCTCAAAATGTGTAGGGCTCATATCATTAGCATCAGAGCTGCCAAACGAAAAAAATACAGAAATACTGAAATACCAGAGACGGAAGTGTGATTGTCATGAAATTTTCAGCATAAAAATGTGCTAAATAGTTGGACTTTAGAAAAAACTATTCCTTCTAATGTGAAATGTCATCTGAAGACTTCTGTTTTGTAGATTTTCAAACTGCAAATCACCTATGCTTCCTGAGCAAGAAATTGAGAATTAGTTCCATGTCTTTGAATCAGACTTGATTGCAAAAGTGATGTTTAAACTCAGTTTGTATCTGCTAAAAAAATCACTAAAGCCTTCTTTATGTGCCTATCCCTTCTTTGCGGTACGTTGAATTACTTAGATCATATGGCACCTATTATAAATTAATATTAAATGCATTCAGAGAAAGTCAAGAAGTATTGACATGAGGTGACTTGCACCTAGGTGTAGCAATGTATATTTTTGCCTGTGAACAACTTTCAATTGTTGGCTTTAACTGGCAACTTGCACTCTGCCCTATTTTGCAGTAACTGTCCTGGCTCTGCCTGTACAAGGGTGGTTTGGGTGGTACTTGGTAAAATGCACGGTGCTGTGATCTGTGACTTTTTTTGGACATAACTGTTCAAAATAACCATTCTGTGACCTGTGGGCTCTTTCTAGAGTACATTAAAAAGTATTTTATTGTATTGCAGCAGCATTCATAGCAACAAAGTCAATGAGCAACAAGCTGACTACAATCTCAGTGTATTTAGTTTGCTGTGATTCTCAACTAACAGAATGGCTGAGAAGTGAGAAGTGTAAGTTCGGGTATTCCAGTCAGGACTGCAAGGAAGCATCTCTGCATTTTAGATCCTTGGCCTTGAACCTTGTCTTGAAGCCAAGCACTTCTGATCAGGATATCTACTTCTCACTTTTAAAACAGCGAATAAAGTTGTTTCTACTTGCCTTCATCAGGGGATAGCTACTGACAGTAACTGATACCTTCTGGGGAGGTTAAAGATTTTTACCTGATGTCTGTGCCCCAGGAAGTTCCTATCTGATTTCTGTCAAAAAAAGTTAACAGCTGTGCTATTGTGTAGTGACAAGGCATATTGTTTCCTCTCCCTGGAGCCCACATTTATGCAAGACAGAATTGTAAAAAGTGTATGGTGCTCTATTCCATAAGGAATTAAAAATACCTCTTAAACTGAGCTCTTCAGTACTCTAAGTTATAACGAGGAGTTCCAGGTTTCTGCATTCTGATTTTTTTGTGAGCTAGCATCAAATTACCCAATACTATGAAAGAATAGAATTATAAATTTAGACAGCAGGTAACTTTAGTATTTTAAAATATTTGGGGTTAACTTGCTCTAGAGTTCAATTAATATTTTCAGGATTTGCAGCTTCAGAGTTAAGTGGRTTTTAGGTGTTGGAACCCCTCAGTTTTGTTGGGGGTTCAGTGTTTGTTCAGCTCTGGGCTTTTGTGAGTGTGCARGCAATTGGGGCAAGCATAGAGGGACAGGTTAATTGGAAGAAAAGTAGGCCATGAGTTTTGTCTGGGGAAAAAAAACGGGTTTKCATGTATTAAGTATTTGAATGCTTGAAATCATATTTGTCTTTTGCTTAAAGTGCTAAAAGATGTTTCATCTTTTCTTTTTGTTAAGTCCAGAGGGYTCATCTGGATTATGAAGAACTGATTGTACCCTAAAAGGTGGTTAGGTGATACCCAGCCAAAATCTTACTGACTTAGGCCTGAGTTACTTTGTCAAAGCCAATTCTACAATCTTTAGTAAGTTTTTTGCAGTTTAAAGGGCAGCAGGAAAAAAGTGAAAAGAATATATTATTAAGCTAGTAAGTCTCTGTGTGCTTTATCTYGTTTTCCCTTGCTTTTGAGAAGAGTTACTTGTAAATACAGAACAGCTTTTCTGTCCGTATTAAAGCCTTTTTTTAAAAAAYAGGCAAAATCTGTGGTGCTCACAAAAATCTAAAATGCTAGTTGGCTGCTTTTGTGTGGTGACACTGTCTAATGTTGATGCAAGGAAGGATTCTCCAAGTGCTTTCCTAACTGTCTAGAACTTGACTTTAATTGTAAGCATCTGGGGTGAGTACCACCCTTTCCTCCCTTACATAAAAAACAGCATAGACAGCAAAATTGGCTGTCTATGTCAAGGAAAGCTGAAGATCTCAATAAAACAAACAATAAGCTCTAGTAAATAGTAGTTGCACAGTCAAATTTAAATAGTTTAAACAGACATATTAGCAATATTTTTGGTAAATTTTCAATGTGGATAAATGCAGCATATAATTCTCAAGGAAATGCAGAGGTAGTTATCCCAGTACTCGTAAACCTCAGATAAAGAACTCCATGCAAGAAAGTGGAAGTCAGCATCGAGGTCCATTTGCTCTTCCTGTCATGTCCTCAGTGCAATTTCAACCTTTTAATTTAAGATTTTTCTCTTCTATGAACTACAGTTTAGCAATCYTCTAATTTCCTTTTATTCCCATCATTAATCCCAATGTAATGTTGATTTTAATGAAACATTCCTTTGACAATAAGCGTAGTAGTTCTTAGAGAGCAATTTACAAGCAAAAGCTGRTTTTCTTTAGATATTTCTAGAGAGCTCAAGACACAGTGAAGGAGAAAAAACTGCAGTGGGATTTGACTTGACTGGCAGCAGCCAGCATTAGTTTTCCCAAATTACAGTGTCTAGAGTGTGTCCCATATAATAAAGACAATAGTTTAAAAAAAAAAGAAAAGGACAAAGATGGAAGACACTGAGAATGTTAAGCTTGGACTGCTTGAATGCCTTTGGTGTGAGAGTTGTTGAGATCTTTGACAAGTTGACAGTACTTGATTCATGCAGTCTCTTTTGCACTGGATTCCRGTATTGAGTGATGTGCTTCAAGATTTTTTTCATATTGATAGGCATTTCTGTATCTTATCTTCATATTTATCTCTGTTAAACTGGAAACAGATAGCTGATACCTCAGTCTGAAGAAATGTGGGGTACATGCTCCAAATTATTAAGTAAAAATCTCTATTGAAGTCACTGCTACCTTTTTAAACTGCACCTGTGGTCTCATTACTCAGTTTCCAGTATTAAACCATAAAACATGTAGTGGCACTAACAGTGCAGATCCTTTTTTACTCTCCTACACTGCTTTGCCATYATAGGCAAAGCTGAATTAATGTAGGTTTCATCTATACTCATTTAAAATGGAGAATGGATCTGAAARGAAACAAAAGTAGGAGAGAAAAGATAGTCAGAATCCTCTGAYTTCTTGTCATCTGACCKAGTGAAAGATGTCTCTGCCCACCCCCAGCAGAGAAGTTGGAGTAGTTTMTCTTCAAAGGTCTTTTCTGACCCAAACCATTCTATGATTCTGTGGTTTTGCTTAAGTATTTTTTTAGGGGACCATAGGGACATTATCTGCTAATATGAAAGRAAGGGGAGATACAATGTGTAAGCTCATTAATCTAAGTGAAAAGAAGTAAAAATACCTAGCTCAAATAMACTGTTAAAATGTAACTGGTAAACTGGAAAGAAGTTCCTGGAGAAGTGGTGTTTGCATAAATTCCARTGTATTTATGATATGTATTAAAAATGAAGAATGTCCTGTCCAAAATCAAAATATCACTGGTGGTGTGTTAATCACAGCAGACTGGACACAGTTAGATCTGAAGTAAAACAAGTGGCATGAAGTACAGTATCTCAGAGTGCATTATATGGTATTCACAGACCAAAAATAAGAAACTTGTCTTCTGATTCAAGTGTCAGTTCAGGTGGAACTGGCAGAAGAATTACATGGGCAGAGAAATTATTGATCACAATCAGCTATGATCCATCAGTAT
This sequence comes from Alauda arvensis, assembly GCA_902810485.1. Taxonomy (NCBI): domain Eukaryota; kingdom Metazoa; phylum Chordata; class Aves; order Passeriformes; family Alaudidae; genus Alauda; species Alauda arvensis. Next base: position 219,995 of record CADDXX010000091.1, on the reverse strand, counting down.
TGTCCAGACATAAGAAAACAGGAGCCTTTCTGTGACAAAATTGCCTATGCAGATGTGGAAATACTCATTACAGGTGTGATACTGTTAAAGCTTGAGTTGCTGTATGCAGTACCTGAATGCTTTTCCATTCRAAAAAGATTAGTTTACACTGAGACAAGTGTAAATAATTGCATCAGCGATAAGTAGCATGGGAGAGCCTTACGAGAGGAAACAGGTTGGTTTGTTTATCCAGTCTTGAGAGGGGAAGATGATTGCTGTCAGTAAATTCACCTGGGAAAGAAGGGAAGCATAAACACAGGAAGTGTAAAAATATGTAAAAATATGTGGTCACAAGGTTATATGACTGGAAGCATTTATTAATTCATACAAGTTTTTAATTAAGAGTTCTGTAATCTTGCCATATGGAATAGTGGTACAGAAATAACTAGATATATTTGGCCTTTGTTCCTTGATTTTAAAAGTTCTATATGATTATTTAAGTACTAAGACAGTAGATTCAGGGACCTGGAAATATGTTTCCAGTTGCATATTAATCCTGATTCTCCCAGGTGAAGTATATGCATCATCTTTGTAGACTCCATTTGCGATACACATTAATCTGAGATTTTGTTGCAAATACTTCTTAAACTAGGATTTAAGTGCCTTTACACCCTTGTACCTTGTTCTAACYTTGCAGTGTAAAACACCTGTTCAGAAGAGAGCAAGTTGCAGTGCATCAGTCCGACATTATTGTCACATGTTTTTTCCAGTCCTCTTGCTTTTAATTTGTCTTTCTTTCCCTCTMAAATCAGGAATGCCCATAGAAATGAATATCATAGAATCMCATGTTATGTATGTTATGTTTTCACAACATAAAATCAAAGAACCACCGAATGAGTCMGTTTGGGTGGGACTACAGCATGGTATCTGGTCCAGCCTCCCTGCTCAGACAGGGTCATCCCAGGACACATGACACAGGGTTGCTCCAGACTTTTGTTGAACRTCTCCAGTGAGAGAGACTCTGCAGTCTCTCTGGACAATCTGTTTCAGTGCATGGTGACACACACAGAAAGCAGTTCTTCATATTGAGGTGAAACTATTCTGCGCATCTGTATCTGCACGTTCCCTCTCATCTTATTGCTTGGTACCACCAGCTCTCTTTGGTACACAAAAAGTAGTTTGTATGTCCACTTAAAATGCTTTTTGAAAGAAGGGACAGTTTTACTGCCAATAGCTTTTCTTTCAGAGTAAGAGTTTTTATGCCACATTTGAGCCCCAGCTGCTGCTCTGCATCATACACATGCTGCCTTAGTCTCCTAAACTATATTTTTCCTCTTGTGATGGTTTTCCTCTTTATGGTTTATTTCAGATGAAGACAAGCTGTAAGTGTAGCTTTCTTTTCCTGATGAAGTAAACAAAAATGAAGTTGAGAAAGTAGAGAAAATCAATGGTACTTCATCCTGGCAGGATTAGGGAAATGCTTGTCCCTCTGTAATTGGCACTAGTGTKGCCACACCTGAAATCCTGTGTTTTGGGCCCCTCACTTCTAGAAGGATACTGAAGTGCTGGCATATGTCCAGAGAAGGGCATCAAAGCTGGTGAAGAGTCTGGAGCGTAAGYCCTGTGAGGAGCAGCTGAGGAAGTTGGGGGTTTTTAGCCTGGAAAAAAGGAAGCCCAGGAAATGTGTTACTGCCTTCTACAACTACTGCCTGGAAGAGGTTAAGCCACTTCTCCGCGGTGACAAGTAACAGAACAAGAGGAAATGACCTCAAGTTGTYCCAGGGGTGRTTTTGACTGGATATTGGGGAAAACTTCATTCAGTGCTCAGTCATGGACCAGGCTGCCCAGGGAAGTGGTAGAATCACTATCCTCAAGGTGTTGAAAAGGTGTGAGAATGTGACATGTAGTGGTGGACTGGGTGCTGGGTTAATGGTTGGACTGGATGGTATTATAGATCTTCTCCAATGTAAATAATTCTATGATTCTGTCRTTCACACCCTGCARTCCTTCAACTTCCTTAGAAACCCACAGTTTTCTTCTGCTGTGCATCAGAATTTATTGTTTCCTGTCTGGGTACCAGTTTGACACTACCACTAGTTTGCATTAACTTTGTAAAAATTTGAACTCTTGACCTCAACAGCTGAGTTCAAGAGTCCTGGGATGCTGATAGTCTGTTCTGTACAGTGATTTCATTTGTCCCCYACCTGCTATCTGATCTAATCATAGATTTAAAGTAAGGAATTGCATGCTGTAATATTTAAATCCACAAAGTATCCTGGTATCAGGTAGCTGTTAACCACATTCAAATAAGGATAGAAAAAAATTGAAGGGTAGAATTCTTGTGCCTTTTGGCTGTTTGGCAAGAARCTAGTCCTGTCTGTGGTGTTCAGCATTTTGATGATACAGCTCAGGGAGAGGGTATTTTCTCTGTATATGAAATGGATTTTATTCATAGTCTTTCCAGCTGTTTTCTTAAGTTGACAGTTTTTAACTGTTTTAAAATGGAGAATAGCACAATTAGCCATTACTGATCTAAKTAGTAATTAATTATGCCAACTGGTACTCCTGGGTATTCAAACACACAAAGTAAAATTTTTAGTTATRTCCAAGCCCAAGTTACAGAGTACACAGCCATGTCAAACCCAGGGGTTACATATTTAACTAATTTTACCCACTTCCATTTCAATGATGGGGACAGGTTTACCATGTACTACTGTAGTCAGTTCCAAAAAGGGACCATGAAACACTAATGAAGATTAATCATGTCCCTACATATCTGGGTTACTKGAAGTCACTATGTCAGCTCTTACAGTTCTCCTCCCCCACATGCAYTTTTCTTTTAAATAGCATCTTTGTGAGTTGCATTTGATTAAAAGTTGTAGTTTTCAAGCCATCTTTCTGTTTGTGAGCACTCTGACTTGGGCAAGCATGCAGGACTCTTCATTCTACCCACTCTAAATTGAATTTCATTATTTGTTAAAAGTTTGAAATTTGCCAGAAATACAAGAACATATTGCAGATTCAGTTTGGTGGTTACATCTCCTTTTAATTCCAAAGGAGGAAGAGTGTTGGTAGTMGTATAATTTCAACAGGCCTGTGGCAGCTTGTTTCTGGCCAAATACTGCCAGGGAAAACAAATAGAAAAGGAGCCTCTTACAAATGAGGTTCCTGCATTTCATTTCTGAGGACAGTGCTGAYTAAAAGGGTGGAATTATATGCTTGTATGCACCTTGTAAGTGATTTGACAGAAATGAAAATTGAAARCATTGCACACAAATATTTTTTCAAGCAAAAACATTGTCTAAATAAGCAGTATTTCTCAGTGCTTTTTTAACTTGTGCAGTATGCAAGGGTTTTTAATGTGACCACACATGGGACTAGCATGTTGAGCTGATGCAGTAGAAATGAACTGTCACAGTTCTCTCGCAGTCAGAGCTTTTAATTTATTCTGGTCCTTCCTTTCAGCACGTAGCCTGCTAGTTGCTAGGCAACCATAAGTGATTTTTTTTTTTAACTGCACATGATTTTTATGTGGTAGTTGTAGTTATTATTTTCTAATTATGTAAGTGGGCAAAAGGATTAAAATCAGGAGTTGCATTAATAATTACTAATTTTTGCCTATGGTACCCACAACACAGCAGTTTGAGATCGTTAGAAAAGATTGTATTTGCTTATAGTATGGATGCACATATACAATGGGAGTACAAGATGATACTTCTTTGTGAGGGTAGGTTCTATAAAAATGATAGAACAGAATAAGCTGTTACTGATCTGAGTAGACAAAATCAGGCTGTAGTCTTCTGCCRTGCCCTTAATGCTTTTTCTTTCATGGCCTTAAATGATTTTCAGTAATTAATTACATCAAGCAAAAGCTTGAGGRTTTTATATGGCATTCTTAGTTTAACAAAATGTGTGAACAAATCACAGTTGGCTGGTTTTGCACCTGGAAAATAGAATATTGCTGTTTAATAATTTATGAGTTGTATTTTTAATATAAAATACCATAAAAGGCTGGGGGTGTGGATGTAAAAAGAGAAAAGAAAAAGCCATGAGATTAAAAGCTATAATCTCAGAAGCTATTTCAGTAGGACAAATAGGCTAAACATGTTTTAAAATTGATCAGAATTGGTTTATTAGTGGCTGTTTCCTTTTTACTGAAGTCATTCTGTTCMGTATTAGACTCAGCTGAAGAAACCAGYATCAGTGGTTTAGTAATTTTAATCRAATAGAAATTTCTGTTAAGGCTGTGATAGTCCTTCTGTATAGCTAATCCACACTCCTACTGTACCAAGGTGCAGGCAGGTAAGTTACTGTGTGCTGTGCAATGGTGCAACAGGATTCTGCTTTGTTTTGCTTTGCTTTCCTCAGGATCAGTGCCTTGTGTGTATAAGATGGGCACTGATCATGTAATGAATGGTTGAATTCCCCCCAGGCTTCTGTATAATGCTCTTAAGGACTCTGAATGTTTTGCAGATACAGTAGTTCTCTCACAGCATTTTATTCTCATTTTATAAATGGGGAATAGAACCTTGAATTCTAAGATACCATTTGAGCATCAGAGATCCGGTTGCTGGTTTTCATAGTGTTGTATATGTTGAGAAGAATTTCCATTGATCTCAGTTGCAGCTGTTGCTGCTCAACACTTCCCTCCATGAACAAAAAAAAGACAAATAAAAATGCAGTCCTCAATTTTCAGAGAAATAGAAACACAAATTAATTTAGTCAGTTGTGTAGAACATATATATAATGCATTGCTTTTCATTGTATTACTTCCAGTTTCACTTGGGGAGGGCAGTCTGTAATGAAGACAGGTTCTGTCAATGTAGCATGACATAGATACACAGGTCAAGAACAAGAGTGGTGCCTTTAAATCCATTGTATAAATACTTGTACAGGGGAAGTATGACCGTAATGAATTTGTGAGTCYGTACCAAAGGAGATGGCAGGGGCAGTGGCCAGAATTTCAGTTATTTGCTGTCAGGAGAGAAATAAATAAGGCTTTGCTGTGACAGTTACCTGGCCATTTTATGCTTTTCTCTATTTCAGTAACAGGGTTATTCCCAAATAAATTAGATCTGTTGGCTGAAGCTGCTAGTACCTGCTACTGAGGAGCCAGTGGTCTCCTTCAGTATCTGTCCTAACAGTCTGTGTATGGAGTACATGGACTTCACTGTCCTCTCCTGGGACAGGAATGCACTGTTCACCCACTGCCTTGTCTCACCTGCAGCAGCTGTGCCCAGGAGCATGCTCAGGTGTGTGCCAGAACCTTGCTGAGAGGCAGCTTGACAGCTGCTGCTGAGCAGGCAAGGGCTGCTGCTGCTGCTGCTGCTGCTGCTGCTGCTGCTGCTCCTGCAAGTCAGGCACAACTGTACAGGATGAGACAGAGGCTTTTGGTTTCTAGTTCTGTGTTGAATGAAAAGAACTGTAGCTGCCTGTTGGTGCCAAGATTTTGGTAGAACAATGCTGATTAGCCGTCTGCAAATAGAGTATTTACATTATTGTCCTCTGTAATGGAAGGAGCAGCATTATCTCAGGACTAAACTGAGAACAGCAAAAAGTCGTGGATTACATGAGTACCAGATAGTTAGGAAATGAGGAAAATCTRTTTATTCCTTCTTGTTCATTGATCTGTCAGGACCATAGGAAAAACCTTCTCAAATTCTGATGTTACCTCAGGCATTAAGAAATGTGTRCTGTATAGTAACCATTCATTACTTCCATAAAGGGCAGAGCTGTTGCCAGCTTTGTGCTTTTTTACCATCCTTATTCTGCATTGCAGAACTGCTTCAGTTAACATTTAGTTCGGTTTTAGCTTAAACCTAAAGGGTGGTTGCAAGAGAAGGCCCAGGGGGCAACCAGTACTTGGTAGTCTTCTTGCCCAACTCCTGTGGAATTTGGTGCTCCTGAGATACTATCTGAAAATTCAGCTGAGAAAASAGGGCCTCTGAAGTAGCTGGGAGAGAGGGAAGCATCTGAGTATGAACTGGAAAATGCTTGTGAATGCTGTGTGCAGGACTGTTCACAGGACTGCTTCTTTCTGCTATTCTGTGAAAAGTACATGCACATGGGGGAAAAAARCCCAACCAAAAACAACACAAAACCAACTAAACCCGTAAGTGTCATCAGCACATTTCCTCTCAAAGTGGCTTATGGCCATGTATTATTTGGAAAATGACAAATAAGAAGATAAAAAAAAATCCTCAATATGGAAGTGTTATAATAGCTATTAAAAGAGGATAAACAAGAGGAAGTATGGGAATCTTGGAAATTTTGGGCACCTCTAAGTAATAGGCAATGTTCCGTCAGTATAAAAGTTTTGTAGATAACCTACCACTTTATTTAAAATGRATGRAGGGSTACAAATGGYGGTAGTGATTTTCAATGTAGTTGGWATGATCTTCTGAAAAACCCAACAGTCATTAAAAAGTTACTAATTCTTTGTTGTTATAACAYCAAGTTAGTCTAATAGCAATCAGCATATCATAGAAATCAGTATGGTTTGCTACAATGAGGAATTACAAGACTAACTATATAGTGAACAAGAAGACAACAAACTTAAAAGTAACAGAAGGGAGAATTGCTAAAAATTACTGAACAAAACCAAGGAAACAGTAAGAGYRTACTCAGCAAAAGACTGTGGAATTCAGATGCAAATCCTGATTCTTCTTTCATAAAGCCTCTTACACATACTCATCTCTAATGTTGTTAGATGTCAGTGACATACTGATGCTAGGTTAGGACAACAGTTCAAATTTGAAATTGTAAGTTCATTACCTGTACCAAATTTAAAGACCAGGGTTCCATTTCTAATTCTTGGAAAGAAAAACTGATTTCATTCCATTTTTAAAAATTCTTTTCTTACTATTGGATTGTGTGTGTATGTGTTTTGTGAGAAAGTTGCAGTATTTCTTTTCAGTATAACTTTGCTTTTTTCAACAGTTCGGGACGGCAGCTAAGTGAAGTCTTCATTCAGCTCCCATCTCGGAAAGAACTACCAGAGTATTATGAATTGATTAGGAAGCCAGTGGACTTCAAAAAGATAAAGGTAAGGAATGGAGGAATTTTGAAAGTGGAGATTCCTCCATTTCTTTTTGTTTTACAGAAGGGAGAGCATGAAGTTGGTTTTAAAATAACAGTATGAATATTTCATGCCACTTGTATTTATGGATTAGATTTTAAACATTGTTGCACATTGTACATTCTGTATATTGCAGTGTATCACTGTAATTTCTGGGTTAAATCAGACTACAGTAGTGTGACACGGATAACATCTCAGTGCCTTTTTTGCAAAGATGTAATTGTGAATCTGTCGATAGATGTGGTAAAAACACACTGCTGACAAAGATTAAATAAYTCCAGGGGAATACCTATCCTTACATTTAAAGTCATAGAACTGAGTTGGAAGGGACGTATAATCAGGTCCAACTCCTGGCCCTGCACAGTATACCCCAAAACTCACACCATGTGCCTGTGAGTGTTGTCCAAACTCTTTGGAACTCTGTCAAGTTTGGTGCTGTGACCTCTTCCCTGGGGAGCCTGTTCCAGTGCCCAGCCACCCTCTGGGTGAAGAACCGTTTGCTGATATCCAACCTAAACCTGCACTGACACAATTTCAGCTCATCAGCTCAGGTCTTATCATTGGTCACCACAGAGCAAAGATCAGTGCCTGCACTTATACTTCCCCTCATGAGGAAGTTGTAAACCACAGTGAGGTCTCCCCTCAGTCTCCTCCTCTCCAGTTATCTTGATGCTTAGGTAAAATTTTTTAAGAGAAAGCTTYTAATGTGTTGTATCAAATATTAATTCAGTTTCCTCTCTGCTGTTCTTCTTTCTGCACCACTGTCCATCAATACTTGTCTTCATTTCCTCAATAATACTACAGGAAAGAATTCGCAACCATAAATATCGGAGTCTTGGGGATTTGGAAAAAGATGTCATGTTGCTGTGCCACAATGCGCAGACATTCAACTTGGAGGGATCTCAGGTCTGAACCAGTTAATTTCTGTTAAATATACGGGTTTTCCCTATCCAGTGGTTTAGTGCTTGTTGATTATTATTATGTATATAAACTCTCTTTTTCAGTTCTTACTTCAAGTAGAGAAAAATGTCCACATTTTTAGAATCCAGAGTGAAATTAATTTATGTCATGAAATTCAAATAAT
>CADDXX010000091.1:194102-211670 GCA_902810485.1 Alauda arvensis | reverse complement strand
CCTTTGCTCTGACACACCAATTGACTTCAGTAAATTAGATTATTTGTGTGTGCACTCAAAAGRGCTAATTCAGGTGGTTGTTTAAGCACACAGTGAACTTCAAGGGTTCTCTTAATGTGGTGCATGCTGATTTTCTTGGAGTGAAACAGTTCCATCTGAGATGGAAGCTTAGTCAGGGTCTTAGGGATAGAACGACTTTATGTCTTAAGGCTTTTGTCCTCAATGAAACCTCAGTGTTTTGAAAAGCTTTTCATGTTGTAATAGTCAAATGACACACAGATGTGTACAGAGTTAAAAATGCTTGTGTGTCTCTTCAAACAGAAGATTTCTCGTGAATGTTGTAATTCCTTGTGAAGTTTTTTGTCATTGCTTCTCCCTTTTCGAAGGAAGTTCTACTGTCATTGTTGCTTGATTTTTTGAAACCTGCTGGAACTGGGTTTCTGTCAAAATAATAAAATTTCTGTTTGCACAGCTTTTCATGAAGCAGCCCCATGGGTTTTTTGTGTCTCAAAATAGATAGGAATATTACAAGTAATTCCACATAAAGAAGGTTAAAATAATTTTTGAAACCCCTGTATTTTATTGKGAAACTGTTTGACAGTCTGGGTCACACTGATGCTCTAAATATGTAGTGGTCAGCATTAAAAAAATAAAATGTTGTGCAGGTCTTTAATTTTTTTTTTACTTAGAAAAGTGTTTTTGTGAGAAAGAACAGAAGGTTAGTTGAAAGSGCCATTCCTAAGAACAACTGAATATGCTAGGCTTATGTATATGAAAAATAAATAGTTCTCAAGAGGAACKTAGCAGGTTCTATCAATAGCTGACTTAAAAAGAAGTAGATACAAGAGAAAGTCAGTCATTATTTGACTTTTTGGAAGGAAGTTCTGGAGTCTCACAGCTCACTGATACCATAAGACAGGAGAGCAGCCTTCTCAAGACATTCATGATTGTTTTTTATAGATAATAGATAAATAAAAATTTTACCATGAATGAGAGCAGTMAAACATCTCAAAACAAAAAGCACAGAGCTTAGAGAACAGGGAACAATCCACAGTGAAAGACAGTTAAAAAAAAACCAAAAACACTTGGTGGTCAAGTGAAAAAAATTGGAATTGGATATTTCATGTTAAGTATTCTGGACAAACATTTTCTAATTCAATTTGTTGAACCCACGAAGTATTAGAGCACTTCTATCACATKTAGCATACAGACTGCATAATGGCAGCCAGAAATTCTTCCATTATAGCTTTCACAAATACCTGGTGTCCCTTTGTACAAGAAAGTGTGTCATTTAACCAGAGGAGTGGAATAACAGACAGCCAGGGTAGATAATGATGATGGTGATAATGATGATGATAAAATCAAATACAGTCTGTGACTCTGTCCTCTAGTAATTACTTATAATTGTTTAGTGCTGAGTCGTGTAGTGCTTGCCTTTTGATATTTTACAAAACAAACCACAAGGTCATTTGTTCAGATGATGACAAAGAAACAGATACTCAGAAACACTACAAGAGTTTTACTGTATTAATCAAAGAAATGTGTTACAAGCCAAAAGTAATCACTCCTGAGAGTCCATTTGTGCTGGAGGTTAAAGAGAAAATCTGATATACCCAAGATACTTTGGATACTACAGAATGTTTGAGAACATACATTCAATTTAGAGCCAGCTCTAATTTTTTTTTCAGTCTTTTTAGATCTGAGAGGAAGGAAGGRATGAGCTACTTGGGATAAATTATTTTCCTTGTAGCCTCTTTGTATTTCAGAAAAAGCCTTAAGATAATTAAATTTGGGTTAGCCATTTGTCATTATTAACAGTATTGCCAGACGATAACCCATGTTTTAATTAAGGTGCTTACTGCTGAAGTCTGTTCCTTTGGCAGGTGTTCAAGGGTGTTAGGATCTGAAGAAAATGTACAGTAGTTGCTATGGTACTAGAAATAATACAAAAAACATTAACTAGACATTTTTAGATGTAATACCTTGTAAGAGTTGTTTATTTGCAGCTCACTATTGACAAATTTCTTCATTTAGAGCRTGAAGAATTAATGTTGGCATTTCTTGTACAATTCATGCAACAGACATTATTACTCGGTATTTGAAAAGGCCATGTACTTGCACTGGAGATACTGTGAATTTCTAATTCTGCTTGACTTCATAGTWCTGACAGAGATTTTTATGTGTACTGCAGATCTATGAAGATTCCATTGTTCTTCAGTCTGTGTTCAAAAGTGCACGRCAGAAGATAGCCAAAGAAGAGGAAAGCGAGGATGAAAGCAATGATGATGAAGAAGAAGATGAAGAAGAAGAATCGGAATCAGAATGTGAGTCCCCTGCTAGATATTGAGAAGAAAATATATCTGGGGATATATAGCAGGTTTTGCTGCATGCAAACTGATTTATAGGGTTCTATTTTCCATTAGTTTCTTAATAAGGTTGCTTGGGTGTAACACTGATTTGGTCTTTCAACTGGGTGTTCTGGCTTACTTCTATTTAAACTATTCTTAAGCCAGAAATAAATCATAGAGGTGCTTTTTGAATGACCACAATTGTTTATAAGCCCTTCAGGGCCTGTTCAAATGGTTAGCCTTCAGGTATGATGTGACATACAAAGTTCATCACATGGTTAAGAACCAGAGATGTTGAAAACACTTCAGTCTGACAAGGACTAAGTGAAACTCTGATTGTTTCAGAACACTCATTAAATCCCCATTTGGAAACATGATGAAGTGGAAAAGGATGGATTCCTTCACTGCACTTCATGCCATCCAGTACATTTATCCAAATTCCAAATCCTCTTTTCTCTGGTTACAGAAGCTTTAGTACTTGGCCCTTCCAAGTGTCACACATGTGTGCTAAGCATGCAACTTCAGTAGCTCATTTGGAAATGAGTAGATACTTTGGAATCAGAATAGCATGTTYTTTAGAAAGGTTTCAACTCAAAATTCACCAGTAACTTCCACACAGAATTTCTATACTTTAAAATACAAAAAAAGGACTGTTTATACAAAGGCTAAACATTTTTATGATAAGGAAGAAAATATTTTTAAATGTCTACCTTCTCACAGGACCATATACTGTATGTACATACCATACAATCTGAGAATGAAAAGAAGATGCATATGCTTAACTTAATGTTAGTCTTTATAGTTCAATATATATTATTGTTAAAACTATTAAAACCATGAGAAATAAAAGCAAATGCCTCTTGCTTTGTTTTTYGACAGTCCATATGAAGTCAGAGGGGAATGCTTTTTCAGGCTGCTACCAGAGGTGAATTTCTGTGAACAAGAGACACATTTAAAGTTGATAAGTGAATGTTACATTAATGTATGCTGTTAAACTTTTCACAGCAAAATCAGTGAAAGTCAAAATCAAGTTAAATAAGAGGGATGAAAAAAGTCGGGAGAAAGGAAAAGGCAAGAAGAGGCAAAGCAGAGCAAAAGCCAAGCCTGTCGTGAGTGATGATGATAGTGATGAGGATCAAGATGAAAATGTAAGTTTTGTTCAGTGAGACTGTGGAAGTGGTTGCAGTGATTGCATCTCTGCCCTGTCCTGCTTGCTCAGAATTCTCAACTATTCATGCTTAAGCACATATTTAACTTGTAGTGATCATCCTGAGAAAATTGGGTGGGGGTGTTAACTGTATCTGAGTACGCTTATGAGATCTGGTCCCAGTGCTGGAAGAAAAGAAGTCTAAGAAGTTTGGATCTTACTTCTTCGAGCTGTTCCTACAGTCATTGAACCTTTAAGTCTCATGGTCTGTTTGCTTTTGTCTGCAGATGAAAAACTTACTGCTTGATTATTTTTTACTGTTTTAAAGGGGATACTTATTGCAACAAAAGAAAATAGATGTCTTCCCAGTTGTTTTTAAATGTCTGGATAGAAAGAAAGAGATGGTGTTTCCTGACTCTCTGTCTTCCCTCTCTAAAGAAGTCTACAGCAATTAGATGAAATTTCGTGAAAGAGGAATACCAGATAACACAGTACCTTTCTTCAGGCTATCTTGATTTGTCAGTTTAATTGTCATATTTCTTCTTCRTACTTCCTTTTATTTTTCCTTCTTTAACAAATTCCACAGAATAGCTGGAAAGAATTTCTGACTTGTCTTGTGTCTCTTACCTCTAGGACCAGTCGGAAGCAAGCGGAAGTGATGATGAGTGATCCATAGGGTTTATTTTCTTGGCAGAACTGACCCCTTCCCCTTCTCTTCTCTTTTCTCCTATTTTACACCCAGTGAATTCTTTTTGTCAAATAGACATTGGGTTGTTTCTGTATTCTCATTCTCTATAAATTAGCTTTAGGATAGTGCCAGACAAACATATGATATCATGGTGTAAAAAAGGCAAGAAAATGTAACACGTTGTGACCAAATGGGCTTCAAAAACAACAAAAAACTTCTGAGGGAAAATGAGGGTTGATAGTATATTCCTATGGGCTGGTTTTGACTTGGTCATGGTTTGATTGTGCCTGGTTTTATCATTTGATAAGGTTTTTTTTCAGTGGCATCAGAAAGGCAACAAAAAAAAGGTCTTTTGTAGCATTGATAACCAGGAGAAGACATTAAAAACCACTGGTTATTTTATTTTTCATCAGGCAGTTTTCAAATTTTTTATTTGTCCTGTATTGGTTTTTTACACTGTGGTACATATATGCGACTTTGTTTAATAGCTTATAAATGTTCAGTAGTTAGCTTTCATACATCTTGCCCCATATACGATTTCCACTTTACGCTTGATGATCTTCCGAAAAAAGCTTTTTGAATTGTATCAAATTTATGTCTACTGTAAACTTTGCTTAACTTTTTTTTTCCTCTATTAAAGAAGTTGGTTTTAAAATGCTATTGAATATTGCAATCTATATAGTGTAACGTATGGCTTCTTTCATCAGACTGATCTTCTATGTTACCAATGTGGATTATCACCTTTTCCCTAAAGTGTACTTAATCTTTGCTTTCTTTGCACAATGTCTTTGGTTGCAAGTCATAAGCCTGAGGCAAATAAAATTCCAGTAATTTTGAAGAATRTGGTGTTGGTGTTTTCCTAATAAAGAGATCATCTAGTTCAATAGATGCGGCCTTGTGTTGCGAGTTCTGCAAAAATATTTTTATAGTAGCAACAAAGAGAGTAGAAGCGTCTCCTGTAGAGAGGTCCACTTTGGTCCTTCCTGGATATAAAATTCAAATATCATACAAGTATCTTCTGAGACGGAGAGAAGATATACAATACATGTTATAAGAGTAATAAAATTGAAGTAGTAGACTGATACCTGGAAGTTAAAGTATAATTCATTACTTAATTACAACTGAAGTGATAAAGCAGTAAAATAAACATTTTTTTCTTTCCTGAAATGTATGTCCATATGCCTTAGTGGGCATGAATATAATTAGTTATGCAGGCAGTCAGCCCACCCATAAATCAGTTTATTTAAAGTCTTATCTTGAGGTATGTAGTGATGCAATAAGATGTGGTAGTGTAAACATTTGAACTATATATTTGTAGTTAATATTGCTGCTCTGCAAAATCAAAACTTAGATTTGAACATATATTGTGTAAAAGATGTTCAAGCCTAGAAGCYTCTTTGTAAACAGAACATTTCTTTGTTAGATGAACTTCTGAGAGTGTGTCTGAAATAAACCTCTTCATACTGCCTTGCAGTATGTTAACTGCTTCAGATTTTTGTAGCTTCTTTGAAAAGTGATCAGTAAGTTGGACTGGTGCCCATTTGTTTATATTAGCCCTGCACTAAGAGAAGTCAGCCTTGCTTAGCTTCAGCAATTTCAAACATCTTATTCCTAGTGTGTGCCCCATCTGAATGGAAGACCGAGTATTTCACAGAGAGGTATCACTGATCTCAGACACTGATATCAGATACCAGGGTCTAGAGCAGCATTGCAAAGAACAAAGTCCTGGTGGACACCAAGCTGAATGTGAGCCAGCAGTGCGTTCTTTTTGCAAAGAAGGTATCCTGGACTGTTGGGGGAGTGTTGCCGCGGATCTAGAGGGGTGATCCTTGCCCTTACCTCACCTCAGCTCTGGTGACATGTATCTGGAGTGCTTTGTCCAGTAGTGAACTCCAGCGGAACACATGGACGTGCTGGAGAAAGTCCAGCAAAGGACCACTGACACAGTTAAAGGACTGGAGCATGCGACATACACAGGGGGTCTGAGAAAGCTGGCACTGTTTAGCATGAAGAAGAGTGGGCTCAAAGGCACCTTGTTGATGTGAATTAGTATTGGGAAAGGGAAGGTGCAAAGAAGGCAAAGCCAGGATCTTTTCAGGAGAGGACCAAGAGGCAATGGGCACACACTGAAACATGGGCAGTCCCTKTGAATATCRTGAAAYTTTTACTGTGAAARTGACTGAGCCCTGGGACAAATTRCCCAGMGAGCTTTTGAAGTCTCCCTCRGAGATACTTAAAAGCCACCTGGAYGTGGCCCTGCTTGAGCAGAGGGATTGGACCARATGAYCTCCAGASGTGCSTGCCAATAKTCCTTCTGTGATTCTGTGACACAAGACAGTTTAGTTTTCAGTGACAATTTCACCAGACCATGCTAGGTCTGAACCAAGCCCACTAACCTATTACACATGACAAAAAACATGTGGCAGTAGGTTCCAGTCACTGCTGCCTAGACTGGATTTACTGCCAAACTGGATATAAAAAGGCACAGTTATTACATTACCCATCCCCAGAGTACTTGATGACTTTGCAGTGACCCAGTTTCATTCATTTTTCAAGAACTCAKTATTTGCAGATGAGCATTTAGCTGSATAATAAAAAATAACTAAGAAGATACAATTTCTGCTGAAATTGAAAGTAGCTTTGGGTTTGGTCAGTAACTGTAAGTCATATGATGATAYCAGTTTGCATGAAGAAATACAATTGAATTCTTAGCTGCAATTTCTTTTATCAAGTTTAAGTAATTTCAAATATTTTCAGTTTCCTCACTGAGTTTCAGAAAACCCCCAGAAGACCTGCAACTGTTTTTTAACATTAAAATAAAATATATTTAGGATGTAAGCCATGCTTATACCTCCACGGCAGGTGGTCCTGTAATTTGCTTAGGATTTGAGTTCATTTCTACCAGAGTAGAATTCTAATTGTTATCTTGCTGCTTCTCTGAATTGGCTGTATTTTTCAAGATGAGTTGTTTTCCTGGCAATCTTACCGCATTACTACATGCAAAAAAAAGGTACTGGGAAAATTGTTGTCAYGTATAACTATCCAAATTTTTTACCAAAAAAAGGAGAAAATCTTTACTTAAGGTATCTATAAATCTGTGTTTAAGATGGAACTATTTTCTCTTTTGCAGAATTCCCTCTCTAGTACAAAGTGATGAGCAAAACACTTGAAATACCTTTTGGACTGTACCCAGAAAAAAGCACAATGCTGCAGTCCATATTGAGGAAATTTAGCTCATTTCCTGCCTTAATTTAAAAAATAGTGTAATAAAATTGGAAGTGGTGTACTTGGGCTCTGATGGAGACAAGCTAAATGAAGTAAATGGCACGATGTTTTCTTTCATGCATCGGGTTCTCCTGGGAAGTAGGCAKCAGTGTAAGTGGGCCAGATGAAAAAYATTTAACACCTTTTATACWTTTCAGATGCGATTAATAATATTTYTTTTTCCTTCACATTTTCTGAAAGAAACAAAGGAAATGCAGAATCTTTTACTTGTTGGTATAAATGGCTTCCTCCTTAAATGTGTCTGGTCCTCAGTGCAAAGTATTTTTCACTCCCTCAGCTCATGAATGAAGCTGGCAACTCAATGATTGTGGAGGCATAAAGACAGAGCAAACACTGCCACAGCCCCTGTGCACACTGAGATAAAGGCACAGCTGATGCAGTGTAAGCCTCAAAGTTGTGTGCAGTTACTGAGCTGTTGATACATGCTACTGTCAACTGTCTAAGCATTTATAGCTCTGTTAATAATGCCCAGCCTACTGTCACTTTTTTATGAATGCTTGGTTTACCCAACACATAGTCTAACCTAGAAAATAGGACACAGAATATTAGAAACAAAATTCATTTTTCATAAAGGGATTTCCCCTCTGTTCATCCCCTGAAAAACCTCTGAAATACTTTAAAGTTCCTTCAGTTTTTGAATAGGGGCTTCAACTGTATGCTGAAAACAGGTTCACAAAAGGAGCTAGCAAAACTAGTTTATGTGATTGTTTGACCTTAAAGAAGAAAGGGAAGTAGGTTCAGGGTAGGCAAAGAGGTGAGTGATACACAATTTTGACTCTTTTGCAATTGACTTGTATAACATTTGAGGAGTCACTCATCCCTAATCTTTCTGTGCTGATAAAAGGTGTACAAGGTAGGTGAGAAAAAAGCAATAATCAAAGGGTGTGAAACAAGTCATGAGTCAGCATTTACCTAATTTTCTTTTGATGAAACAGAACATTTCATTTAGTGGCAACAGAACTTTAGGACTGTGTAGTCATACGAGTATTTAAACAGCAAGGGCCATGTTTGCACAGGGGGTAACTTTGTTAATTACATTGAAATGAAAATGCCATGAAGGATTATCCAGAGGCAGCTTGCCTGTTCTCTCTGAGAAAAGTCAGAAAGTATATGTTATTCAACAGATATTTAAACACAATATAAAACAAAAGTTAACTGGAAGTTGATGCATACTTCTTAYTTCACCTTAACAACCAAGAGCTCAAGTGTGAGTAGGTTGGTGCAGACACACCAGTACTTCTTTGTCATGCAGAAGTCACATCTGCTTTCCAGCTGCTAGTCCTTGTCTCTCCGTGAGCTTGATGACGACTGTCAGTGTGGCAGTGTTTACCATATTTTTGACTTTATGTTCACACAGAGATGGGTATGCTGAAGAACACGTTGAAGTCTGCACCTTGATCAGACACTGTTATGTATTCTCCTGTCTTGATTATAAAGAACTTGTATTTCAATCTGTATGGTGTTTTTCCTTCCCTGTTATATTTGTGACCACAGCAGACACACTAAGAACAAAATTCTTATCCAATTARATGGTGACAGCTTCTGTTTTCTTTCCTTGTATGCCAAGTTGCTGTCAAAAAGGCTGAATCACAACAAATTACTGCAACATGAAGTTGTTATGTTTTCAGAGGGACCAGAAAACTTGCATTGGAGATTTATACACAAGACAAGGACCGTTTTCATGACAACTGCCAATTTAGGTAGCTGCTTGCTGGTTTTGTTCTTGGTATTCAGTGTCATGTTTTCATGCACAATCCACTGTTGTGATGACATATACTGATGGTTCATTACATTTGTCACTTTCGGTGGTATAAAGGGTTTAAGCTATGTACTGCATCATCTGCCATCTGCAAATACAGATTTTACATCAGCTATACTCATGCCAAGAGATGGAGGTAAAATCAAGAGAGGACCCCAATTGTTTGACATTAGTTCATTGCAAGTGAAAGAGAACTACTTACATGCCAAGTGTAATTTTTTTTCTCGGAAACATACATGGCTTCTGGTAGAGGTGAATTTGTATCCACTTGTATTATTTGTATTATGGTTTATGCTCCATTTTACACTACCAGAATCTGTTATGTGCATTCTCCCCTTGGGCTTCCAGCATAGCTTCTCTCCATCACCTTCCATTGGAATAAATTTTGTATGTACTTGGGTGCCTTACAGACTTAAAGAAGTTAGTGATTAACTCTGCATTACTTCCCATCTCCTTTGTCATTCTAACATGAAATGAGAAAGAGGAGGAAGGCGGCATTATTCACTCAGAATTTTACTTTTTCTGAGACCAGGACACCTTGTTTCTATTAATGCTGTTGTCTGCTGGCATAACCCCAGGGATATGCCAGTGCTCCTGCACTTTTAGAAGTTTCTTTGAGCCATTCTTATTGTCAAGGAAGAAAGCAGTGAAGCTGAGCATGTCTGACATTCTGCAGATGCACAAAAGATGGTAAGTGTTCCATACCAGTGCACTTAAGCACTCAGCAGAAGTAAATAGTTATTTAAAACTTTGCAGTTAATTTCAGCTGCATAAGGGGCAGTCTTACCAAAACAAGAACATTTTACTTGTGCTTTAGAAAACTTTACCACACCAATTTCCAGTGTTGTATCATTTCACTGAATGTAACTTTTTGTTTGGTTTCCTTGTGCCATCTTCTATCCTACTGTTTCTGTGTGAGAGTAAAGATTTGAGTCATAGCCATTTTGAGTCATTACAGGAAAATCATTCCTGGAGGTTAACCAATGTGATGCCCATCTTCAAGAGGGGTCAGAGAAAGATTAGGGGAGCTGCAAGTCTGTCAGTGTCACCTCAGTGTTGTGAAGGGTTATGGAGCAGATTGTCTGGAGTGCCATCACACAGCATGTATAGGACAGCCAGGGGATCAGGCTGCATCAGCAGAGGTTTGTGAAAGGCACACTTGGCTTGAACAACTTGATCTCCTTCTTTGGCAGGGTGACACACCTAGTGGGTAAGGAAAAGGCTGTGGACATCATCTGCCTGGGCTTCAAAGCCTTTGATAGTGACTCCCACAACATTCTCCAGGAGAAGCTGTCAGCCCATAGCCCATAGGACAGGTGTATTCTGTGCTGGATAAAAACCTGGCCCAGAGAGGGGTGGTGCATGGAGTTACATCCGGCTGGTGGCTGGTCACCAGTGGTGCTCCCSAGGGTTCAGTACTGGGGCCAGTTCTGTTTAATACTTTCTTCTGTATTTTCAATGCCCTGGGTGAAGGGATTGAGTGCACCGTCAGTCAGTCTGCAGATGACACCACATTGTGTGGGAGTGTTGATCTGCTGGAGGGCAGGAAGGCTCTGCAGAGGGATCTGGACAGGCTGAATCATGGACCAAGGCCAGTGGTGTGAGGTTCAACAAGTCCTGCCCTTGGGTCACAAGAAGCCCAGGCAGTGCCACAGGCTGGGGCAGAGTGGCTGGAAAGCTGCCCACAGGAAAAGGACCTGGGGGTGCTGGTGACAGCAGCTGAACATGAGSCAGGGAGTGCCCAGGTGGCCAAGAAGAAACTTGATGTGGCACTTGGTGCCATGGTCTAGTGGATAAGGTGGTGTTTGGTCAAGGTTGGACTCAGTGATCTTAGAAGTTCTTTTTCAACCTTAATAATTCTATGATTCTGTTAATTTTTGCACTGTTCTAGGGAATCTGGAGGATGTATAGATGCTGTTTAGCAGGGTATATACCAGAATCAAAGTACATTGCAATAGAGATTTCTCTGAGATGGACAGGTTAAGCCAAAAAAAAAACCAAACAAACAAAAAAAAAAAGGCTATTATTGTCTCTTTTTCCAGACTGAATTCAAAGCATCCTCCCTGTTCCCAGAACATAAATGCCAGGTTCAGCTGACTTGAAACCAAAGCCACCAACCCATAAGTTAAGAGGAGAAGCTTGAATTCATTCTTCACAACCACTCAAGTGATGGATTTTTTTCTTTCTGCCATGCAGTGATTCTGTCATTCTGACTACCTCTGGGGCTCATGCTCTTTGCCTCTTCCAACTGTGCTGTGTTGAAAGTTCTCACCTGAGAGACATTGCTGGAAAGATAAACGCGAAACTTCAGTGCACTTTTTTTAACCTTAGTAATACAAAGAGCTACAGAAAAATAACCCTCTGCCAAGGCAGCATTCACCACAGGCGTAAATATTTTCAGGAAGGTCACACATGTATTATCTTTTTGCTCACAGAAGGGCTGGAATGTATGGAGCTCACAGTTGTCAATGCCAGAGTTTTGGGCTTCTGGGTAAGGATTAAGGGGCAGACAATGCAGATGTCTTCATTGGAGACCAATGCTACAGACCTCCCAGCCAGGGCAATGATGCTGATGAATTACTCTTTGAGGAACTAAGAGACACCTCTAAATCAACTGTGCTTGTTCTTATGGTTCAACTTGGTGGATGTTAGCTGGGAACACCACACAGCTGGCACAAAAGGTCCAGAAGATTCATGGAACACCTGGATGACCACTTCATAATACAGGTACTAAGAAAGCTTGGAAGGAAAGATGCTCTCCTTGATTTGTTTCTTGCCAGACRGAGAGGGTTAGTAAGGTGGAGATTGGTGGCCATCTTTGCCACAGTGACCATGAAGCAATCAGGCTTAAAAACTGTTGACAGAAAGAAAAGTGTCAGCAAAACCTCAGCTCTGGACATGAGGAGAGCAGACTGCAGGCTGCTCAGGGAAYCAGTGAGTAAGGCACGGTGGGAAAATGCTTTTGCAAGTGCTGGGATCTSTCAGTGCTGGTCATGTTTTAAGCACCATCTTCTAAGGGCACAGGAGGAGGCCATTCCCAAATGTCACAAGTCCAGCAGGTGAGACAGAAGATGGCTTGGCTGAGCAGGAATCTTCTTTGGGAGGTAGAGGCAAAAAAAAAGGGTKTAGGCTCAGCAGAAGCAAAGTTAGGTGATGTGGGAGGAATACAGAGATGCTGCTCGCCACTGCAGAGAGAAAATTTGCCATGCTGAAGCTCGAGTTGAAGCTGGCCACAGTTGACGGGGATGATAAAAGGTGGGGGTTTTTATGTATAAATAGCAAAAGACAGCAGAGAAATAACATTGTGCTRTGAGGATGRTCACCTCACAAACAGGGACATGGACATGGCAGAGATGTTTAATGCTTTCTTTGCCTCTGTCTTCAATGCCAACAATGGATTWAGGGGTCCCAGCGATTTGAGCTGGAGGACAGTGGCTGTGAAGAATAATCAACTCCCAGTTCCCTGTAAATCTATAGGGCCCAATGGAATTCATCTGAGAATACTCAAAGAGCTGGCTGATGTCATTGTGAGGCCACTCTCTATTTTGGAACAGTCTTGGGAACCCAGATAGGTCCCAGTTGACTGGAAACTGGCTGACATCCCAGTTTTCCAGAGAAGCAAGAAGGATGAGCCTGGAAACTCCAGGCCTGTCAGTTTCACAAGACTGGCAAAATTACAGAGAATACTATTCTGGGAGGTACTGAAAAACACCT
The DNA here is from genome assembly GCA_902810485.1 of Alauda arvensis. Lineage (NCBI taxonomy): Eukaryota > Metazoa > Chordata > Aves > Passeriformes > Alaudidae > Alauda > Alauda arvensis. The sequence goes on along the minus strand of CADDXX010000091.1, from coordinate 198,729 downwards.
GAAAGACAATCCAGTCATCAGTCACAGCCAACACAGGTTCATGATGGAAAAGTCCTGCATGTCAAAGTTAACTGGCTTTTATGACAGAGTACCCCACCTACTTGATCAAGGGAAGCTAGTTGATGTAATCCTTTTGGATTTCAGTAAAGGTTTCAATACTGTCTCTCATAGTATTCTTGTAGGCAAAATGTTCTGCACAAAGCTGGGTAAACACATCAAGCAATGGATGAGCAAGTCAGTACAAGGGATTACAGTGAATGGGGTGACATCAGACTGGGGACCTGTCTGTGGGCTTCCACAGGGGCTCCATCTTAGGTTCTTCAACATCTTCACTATTTAGATGCAGGACTGGAAGGGGTATTATCAAAGTTTGCAGATGATGCAAAAATTGGGAGGAGCTGTTGACTCCTTTAAAGGCAAGGTGCCCCTGCAGGTAAGCCTCAATGAATTAGAGGGCTGAGAAATTACCAATAATACAAAGTTCAGCAAGGGAAAGTGCCTGATTCTGCACCTGGGATGGGGCAGCCCTGGATGTGCAGACAGACCAGGGAATGAGATGCTGGAAAGCAGTGCCACAGAGAGAGACCTGGGGGCCCTGGTCTGTGACAAGTTGAACATGAGTCAGCAGTGCCCTGGCAGCCAGGAGGGCCTGGGGGGCATCAGGGACAGCATCAGCTGGGCAAGGGAGGGGATTGTCCTGCTCTGCTCTGGGGCAGCCTCACCTCCAGTGCTGGGGGCAGTTCTGGGTGCCACAATGTAAGAGGGATAGATAAAAAGCTATTGGGGATTGTCTAAAGGGGGGTCACAAAGATGGTGAAGGGCCTAAATGGGAAGCTCCACAGAGCAGCTGAGGTCACTTGGTCTGTTCAGCCTGCAGGACACARGGGCAGACCTCACTGCAGTTACAGCTTCCTGGTGAGGGGGAGAGCAGGGGCAGGCACTGATCYCTTCTCTGGGGTGACCAGTGACAGGACCCARGGGAATGGACTGAAGSTCTATCAGGGCAGRCTTAGGCTGGATATCAGCAAAACGTTTTTCACCCAGAGTGTGCTTGGGCACTGGAACAGGCTTCCCAGGAAAGTGGTCACCAAGCCAGAGAGAGTTCAAGCAGCATTTTCATGGTGATCTCGGGCACATTATGTAATTCTTGGGTTGAGTTGGATGATGATGATCCTTGAGGGTCTCTTCCAACTCAGCATATTCTGTGATTCTGGGATATAGTCCCTGGAGTGAAAAATAATTCAAAGCAGCTCCTCCACGTGAACATGCTACCCTGTCTGAGGCATGAGGATTAATAAAGGGGGCACTCTTTGGGTAAGCTGTGTGAGTGGGCAGCCCATCCCTTTCAGAGCTCAGGTGAGCAACCATCTCATCCCCACCTGTGACATGCCTGCTGAATTCAGTAAGTAGCTTTTCTGACTGTTCTGCCTGTGACACTATTCTTTGGATAAGAGTGCTGCCTCTTTCCTCCAGACTAGTTTTTTAATAGCCTAATATCTGTCTAAAGAGATAATAMAGAGATTTCTGGCCATTGGGAGCAGTCATTACCTCTCTGGTAACAGACAGTCACAACTGCTTCCTCACTGCTTCCCAAGAATTCCAGGAGAAGTCCATGTCATACTTTCCCTTTCCATTGCTTGCTGCTGTAGGTCCTTTAATGTAACTGTGTGATCAGAGTTACATCAGGTGAATCACAGACACTAATCCTACAAAATAACAAAGGCACAGTCTACACTGTGTAATGGTGTCTCTCATCTCGAGCCACCTCCCCTTCCTGAAGTCCATCAAGTATTCAGCTAGGGATGGTTCACTGAGCAAAAAGCAACTCTAGTTATTTTTAAACTAAATGAGCTTGCACAGTAAAATGTTTTTAACTTATCCCAGAATTGTTTCTGTTCAAACACAGGATGAACAAATACTGTGCCAGACAGTGACAGCTTCATTTAAAGATAACTTTAAACTCAGAAAAATACCTACCATACAGAATCCACACTTATCCTTTAAAAAATAAGTGATTATTCATATAAGACCACTTGGCACTTTGCTACTCAGAAAGAGATGAAACAGTCCTCTGAGAACTTGCCAAGAGAGTGTCTCCAGCACATCATGCATCCTAATCTCTCAAACATCAGCCCCCACCTCAGTCTTATACTTTGGTATAAAGCACTGGGATCCTCCACATGAGAGGCCTGTTYGAGTCTAAGAAGGTCTAACAGTATCCCATGTGATGTGGCTACAGCATTTAGTCTTGAAAAATGCTGCAAAGATAAACATGAACCTTCAGTTCACTTTTTGAAACCTTCATGTAATGGAAATGTACAGAAGTAGGCTTCTGTGAAAAGTATCAACATTTCCAGGAAGGTCACACATACATTATCTTTTTGTATGTTCACTGGTGGGGCTATTTTTCCTCCTAGCTTTGCCTGAAAACACTCTCTGTCTCACACAAGTGTACCAAGTGCCTTCTGACAGTTTGAACACCCAGTATCAGTGCCAAGGTTTGCACTGGACTCATCTGTATCACAGAATCAGAGTATCCTGAGTTRGAAGGGGCCCACAAGGATCATCAGTCCAGCTCTGAAGTGCATTGCCTGTACAAGGATCAAACCTCTGACCTTGGCATTATCAGCACCATGCTCAACCAACTGGCAGTAACCCATCAACTGTGTCCTAAATTATCCCTCTTTGCAGAGGATTGAATTCTTTCTTTGAGATGTTAGATATCAAGGGCAAATTGACTTTCCTAAGGGCAAATCTGCAGAGACTTCCAAAGGAAAATGAAACTCAGTAAGTAGGAACATCTATTTTCACAACCAAGAAAGTAATTTTTGAGATGTCTACTGAAGCATTTCCTGCTCTGTGACACAGAAGTTAATTTCAGCTGGATGTCAGGCCTTACAGGCACAACCTTGGAGTGCTATGAGGAGCCATGTTGGTCTGTGAAGCCTCTGAGAGCCACCCCTGGACAACATGGCCATGGCTCCTTCCATTTTAGCAAGGAGCTTCTTCACCACTGAAGGCAGCACAGAGAAATTTGCTTTCTCAAGCAACTGATCTTGACCAGGTCAAGCAACCTTTGCCAGGGAGGCTCCAGCCTGGGAGACAGGCAGATAGAAATAATACTTAATAAAATCTTCGGTCCTATTTGTGTAAGTCTCAATGCTTGCACAGATTATTGCAAATTGCAAACAGAATGTTTGTTGTGGGAGGTACAGGGCTGAATTTTCCTCTTTTGTTTTTAAACAATTATTTTTCCAAATTTTCCAAATATTTCCAAATCTGTATGGGAGAAACCACTGTTAGAGACTGTAGGAGTATATAGCTCTTTAGRCCCTTCAGTCATGGATCTTTTCAGAGGTCTAGTGCATCTCAATCACCATCAGGTACACAGCACTGAGGTACAGAAATTCAATAGGAATTTCAGTTACGCTGTCAATACCTAATGTAAACAGCAAGCAGATGACAAAATAGTAGTAATGCTTGTCTGAATAAATTCAGACTTAACATCTATTTCCTCCAGCTTGGGCTGAAGCTATCAGGTTTCAGATCTTGTTATTGTTATTTGGAACCTTGTAGTAACCTGTTTTTATTTTTATTGAACAGTACCTTCTTCTAATTCACATCTACATGACTGCTCCTACTTTCATATAAATATTATATATGTGGTCCTTCACTTTTGCCTTTCCCCTGAGTCATGTGCAGACTCATACAACAGCTTTGGAAGGCAACTCTCTGTGGCAAGGGTTAAAGTTTGGTTTGGGATAGGGAGATATGCTGTCCCAAGATGAGTGCTGTGCTCATGCCAGTTCACTTCACCAGAGTTCTGCTGGATCCCAAAAGTCCTGTCCAAAGTACCCCAAGATTTGCAAACTTTAGTATTTCAAAGATACAGGAGAAGTGGGAAAAATAATAGTAAATAAAAAAAAAATCAAAACAAAACAAAAACCCAACAACAACAGCAACAACAAAAAGAAAAAAAACCCCACAAAACACCTAGAAAAACCACTCTCTTAGAATACTTACTGAAAGATATTAAAAAATTATTACAATTGGAAATTGGAATATTTACATATTAGATAATTGCTCCACCCTGGATGCCACATTTTCATCCTTTCCTTCCCTCTGTTTATACTTTTTACTAAATACAATTTAATTTCCCTTCTCAGGCTCCTGTGAGCTTTTACAGAGTTAATTTTGACCGATTCTTCTTGTTGACCTTCTTTCCTCCCAAATCATCAGAAGGTGGTTGTAGCATATGATGCTGGGTGGATATGTCAGGCTTTCCTAAGYGGCCAGAAATCTTTTGCTGCTACAACTCCAGATATTCTGACACAACCCTGAAGAATAATAATAATAATTAAAAAAAAACCTACAGCAGAACTTCCAGAAACATTTATACAGATACTTATCTTTAGCTTTAGAAGAAATTAATTGACTTAATTAAAGTTTTTAAAAGCAGTTTAGAAATCTTCATGCGCAGTTTTTCGATGTTTTGCTTGTGCTCACTGCTTTCTATGGAATGGAATGGAATGGAATGGAATGGAATGGAATGGAATGGAATGGAATGGAATGGAATGGAATAGAATAGAATAGAATAGAATAGAATAGAATAGAATAGAATAGAATA
>CADDXX010000091.1:164291-194082 GCA_902810485.1 Alauda arvensis | reverse complement strand
AGAATAGAATAGAATAGAATAGAATAGAATAGAATAGAATAGAATAGAATAGAATAGAATAGAATAGAATAGAATAGAATAGAATAGAATAGAATTCATTTGTAAGGGACCTACAAGGCTCACCTCGCCCAACTGCCTAGGCACTTCAGGGCTGATCAAAAATTAAAGCATATTGTTAAGGATGTCATCCAAATGCTCCTTAAAAATGACAGGGGCAATGCATCAACCACACCTTCTGGGAAGCCCATTCCAGGGTATTGTTCTGCTAAAAAAGGGCATCTCTTCTCTAAGCCCTAAAAGACCAAGGGAGAGGAGACCTCCCAAGAATCCTTGTACAGCACAGGTATATCTCAARCCTGATGGGAATCTCTGAGTTATATCAAAATGCAAACATTACAGAAGAATATTGATTTAAGTAACAAACAACCAAACAATACCTTTAGGTATGTAAGTACTTTGCTTTTTTGGGGGGTTTCAGTGGGAGAAATATGCTTTGCAATGATATTTCCTTAGACAATCCATCAGCTTCTTGGTTTTATGACAGGGGTGATCCTGAGTCTAAGMACATACACAGCAAAGGAGTACATTTATGCCATTTCAGGACAYGGGAAACATAACCCAGATTATGGTGTGTTACCACAACATTAAGAAAACATTTAAAAACTTMAAAGGAGGTTATATAAAACAAGGACTACCACACAAGGATGATATTTGATTAGCAGCCATGAACTTCAGACTCTTTGGGTTTTTCTCCTTGAAAATTAATGCAACTGGAACATATTACAGGCAGACATTAAGTCATGATTTGAAGTCTCTGAGGCACTCAGAGTTCCTGGAGCAAAGGAATAAACCTTGAAAGAAGGGAAAATGAAGATCAGGTGAAAGGGCAGGGAAGCTGAGAGCTGCAGGTGACAGCAGGGCAGGCTCATAACAGGACTTGGTCACAGGCTGGGGACATGGCCAAGGTCATGCTTAGACACTGGCCCACGGGCTGTGGAAGTTAAGTTGTTGCCATGGCCAGGCAGGGCTCACTGGTGACACAGCTCAGAAAAAGACCAAAACCAAGAGCTCAGCTTAAAAGCAGCTTCCAGGACAGGAGGAGATGATCTCTCCTGCTGAGGCTTCCACAGCTCAGGGTCTGGTTTACCAAACCTTCGGGTTTGGGGTTTTTTTTTGTTTGGTTGGTTTTGGTTTTGGTTTTCCTTTGAAAATAGAAACAAAGTAATAGTTCATACTTTTTTGCCTTGTCCAGCAGACCTCAGAAGATGCCAGCAGGGCTTCTCTGTGTGAAGAAAAAACCATGATCAACCCCTGGTGGATGCCCTCTTTCCCCACACTGCTCTGGCACAGGGTGTGGCAGTCCAAGGGTGCACACAGTTATTGAGCTCCTGGCTGCTGTGAGATGATGAGGGGAGCACTGGTTTCCCAGAGCTCAGAGAGGACCCTACCTGCAGTGAAATGTTCATGATTTGGTTCTAGCACCAGGYAGCAGAAAGGAGAAGTCAGCTCCAAGGTTCCCTTCTCTGTTTACACCTTCCATGCTTTGTCACTAACCAAATGTTTTGTTGGTACAGAACCTTTCGTAATGTCTACACTTAAACCCTCTCACACACAGTGCCACCCTGGCCTTAGGATGTTTGTAATCAGAAGCCTAAAGTGAAGTGATACAACAGAGTTTAATMAACTAATCTATGCCACTGAGTTTGGGTGCAAGAATTCTGTACCACTGAATTTCTGAAGAGCTCTATCCTGCAAAATCAAGCACAGATCAGTCAACATGCATAATTTGTACAGATGAAGCAGTGAAGTGGGACATGATCAYACATTCTCTGAACAATCCCCCACTATCAACAACCCACTATTTTGAGGTGTAATACCACACAAGTAACAAGTCCTTAACAGCCAGTCAAGAAGGGCCTTTTTGAAACACATCCTCGTCTGGAAGGCAGCTGTGTGCATCAACAGGCTGATTACTTCAATCCAAAGTTTTATATCTCTGTGTGCAGATGGACTGCATGGATGGAACTTGCTGCTCAACAGGTAGGAAGAGAGCTGAGTTTTCTTTAATCATCAGTTTTTAGAGCTTGCTTCATTATTTTCATGAATATAGGGAAATGAATCTTTAGCAGAGGGCAAAAGCCAAAAGTATCAACACCCTAATCATCAGGGAAGTGCAAAAGTCCCCAGGGCCAGTGTATGGATAGAAATCACATTTAGGGGATCTTAATTGCAATTTTTTTAGCTTGCATTAGTCCTGGGCTGTTCCTGATTACTTTTCCTGTCCTTCCTGTTCCTTGTCCTTGAGTCCAGAAGGAAAAGGTTTTCCCATTGTGATCATCTTTTTCACTGGCAAGGCAGCAACAGCTGTCATAATGCAAAAGCTGTGAAATATATTTAATTCTTAACTCAGTCAGTAACTTCAGATGACCATGACTTCCTACTTATGCAATCATCTTCCTTTTAACTTGCAGAATACAGAACACAAACCTTGACTTTATTTCCAAGCAATTCAATGCCACTTCACTGTGTCAACTCAATGCCACCTTACTGTATCAACACAAGAATTAAAAAAACATTTCTTTCCTTACTTGCTGGTCAAAACAAGCTGAAATATTCCTTCTATGACAGGATTCCAGCTGGTGGTTGACCRAGGAATAACACAGCAAAGCTGACCATTGTAACCTGTATCTTGTAGTCTTGTATTAATACAGAAATCTAAAATCTCAGAYGAGAAAGGGAAAGGCAAACTTTTTCTGCTTTTTCTGGTTTTTTGACTCACAGTTGCTAACAACTGTAAGAAGATAAAACCCCTGCAGACATCCCTGCCYAGAACCAGCAGCCTGCATGTGGATGTGGGTCACCACCAGCCCTGGAGTCTCACCCCATGTGACTTGGTACAGTCTGCTGAATCCTGTGATGGGATCCCGCTGTGTTCAGCAGGATCTTCATTCTGCCTGTGTCTTAATTAGCTGGCATAATRTAGTTAGCTGACATTCAGATCTTGGAAGAGCCTGTTCAGGCTGAAAAAAGTTCCTTCCTGTCCAACTGACCCGGAGTCTGGAAAGAAGTAGATCAGCTGTTTTCTTTTCTGGCTACAGCAAGTCATTCAAGTACAGTGCTTTGTTTGGTGTCCCTTAGTGCCAATAAAGCCTTTCCGGGAGGTTTGTAAGTTTTCTTCTSTATAATGTTGGCTTTCTTGAATATTTATGCCTCAACTGTATWTATAAACTAATTAAGAAAATAAATTAAGGCCATAAAAACTTGTWCTGTTAGGAGCCACAATAGTCCTGAATATACACTATGCATTTCTGCTCAAATTTGGTCAGAGGGTTTGGTTTTCTATTTTTGTATGAGTTCAGCTGAATTGTTTAATCAGGCATTATATGCAGGTGTCTTTTTCCATCTCTCTGTCCTTTTGTTTCCCCTAGGCTTTCTTGCAGCCTATTGTTTCTCCTGCTCTGTCCTCTTCTCACAGTTTCCTATGAAGTGGCTTTGGGAATTAAGTCATTTAGTTTGGCACCTTTGGTCAGCATGGCAGCCTGGGGCCAGGCAGGCTTAGTGCTGAGTCTGTGGAGCATATGCTGAACATCACCACTAGACTGTGACTCACTGAAAGGCACTGTTGTGTCAGGCCCCCTTGTTGGTCCTGCAAGAGGGAATTATACCTCAGATAGGCTTGCATTTGCCATATCCCCATGTTCAGCATTTTCATTCTTAGCGCAGGTCTTAAAATTTTCTTCCTTTTCAGTATAGTGGAACTGGCAGTGTCTGAAAGAGTCGGGTTTTAGCAGTTAAAGAATCAAATGGCAGGAATATCCAGTACATACTTCCTTCTGGCACTTCACCCAGTTTTTCTGTACCTATTCAATTTAGTTTAATAAAGAATTGCATTCTCACTAGAATTTAATATGATGGTTCAGTAACCTACAGCATCATGTTGAGCTTCTGGTTTCTGTGTCCAATAAGACTCTCTCTAAGGAAGCKGCAGCTCTTTTCTGATGATGAAGACATGCAAGCTGGAGGAAGGATAACTGCTAAAGGAATGTAATCCTTAAGTAGTATTTTTGGTCAGTGGAAATAAGTGAAACTAAGATTTAGCCCCTGTGTCAGAGTGCCCAAGTGATTGGATGTTGTGTGTATACAGAGCACCCTCTGTCCTGGTGTCCTCCAGTCCATGTGCCATATGGATGCCTTAATTGTTCTAGCTGCCCTGTATCTGTAATACATTTTTGTATGAGATCTATTGTTCTTTCTAGTTTGCAGWGAACCAAATTTAATAAACAGCTGACTTTCTTGTGGGATGTGATCTCAGGAGAACCCTACACTGTCTCTATGGCAAAGTTAAGCCAAATAAAATCTAGAGTTGTTTGAAACACGGACAACAAAGACGTTAGAAATGTAGCTGTTGTAAGCATTACAAGGCTGGCATGAAAAGATTGAGAGATTTCTAGAGTTTCCTCAGAGATTTCAAARGAAAATTAATGACTGAATGTCATTCTGCAGCCAGTGAAGGGCTKGGATGGTGATAAATGCAACAGAAGGGGCCAGCAGGGAGCAGTGGTTTGTGTAGAAATACACAAGATGGTCCAAGAGCCTTTTCAAGAGCAGCATAACTATCACCATAACAGCAAGTTAGAGCCTGACACGAACCTGTGTCTGTGAAGTAACAGACTATTCTCTCCAAGAGGAAGCATTTTACCTACTGTGTTTTTACAGCAATAAACACCATTTTCAAGARATTTCTAATGCAAGAATAAACAACACTGATCTTCCCTACATGGGCCAACAAAACATGGAGCAGAGGTGCTTGGATGGACCTGATACTTACAAACCAGTAGGAGCTGATCAGGAATCTGAAGATCAGAGACAAGCCTGGTTGCAGGAACCATGAGCTGGTGGAGGTGAGGAGCCTTAGAAGAGAGAATAAGGCAAACAGCAAGACCACCTTGGACTYCTTGGGAGCAAAATTTGTCCAGAGCTCTGCCTGGAAGAATTCCATGGGATATGGCCCTGGAGAAAGAAGGAGTCCAAGAAAGCTAGTGATGTTTAAGGTTAATGGCCGAGCTCAAAAATGGTCCATGCCCACAAGTAGAAACCAAGCAAAGAGGGCAGAGGATGAGCAAGGAGCTCCCCAGTAGACAGACATAAAAAGGGAAGTGTACTGGAGGTGGAAGTAGGGACAGGTGTCAGCAGGAGTGCAGAGGTRCTGTCTGGTTGTGGAAACTGTCAGGAAGGCCAAAGATCATGTGGAAATKAATAAGGCAACACATGTGAACACCACAAGGACAACAACAGCAAAAGGAAGACSAGAGAAAACGTGGCCCCACAGCTCAAGTGGACAGGGAGCCATGTGACAAAGGRCACAGAWGTACTCAATGTCTTCTTCACYTTTCTGATTACTGAGCTTGYTCTCAGTAATCTCAGGGATCAATGGGGAAATCCAGGGCAAAGTACTCTATCTACAATCTACTCCCAGAGGAGGCTGTTCAGGTCAGAGACTATATATAGATAAACTACAGATATAGATATGTACCTACAGAATCCATGGCCCTGATGCAATGGGCCCACAAGTGCTGGGGGTGCTGGCCTCTGTCAGGCTGCTTTCAACCAAAAGGGTGTGGAGAAATGAGCTGTGAGGATTGGGAGGAAGCAAGACAGGTCTCTCCTGTCTTCAGACGGGGAAGGGAAATCTGAGGAACTAGAGCCTATGAAGTCTCACCTCAGTCCCTGGGAAGGTGGTGAAGCAGTTAATCCTGGAAACCATTTCTGGGACCATCTGCAAGAAGGTGTCTGCCAGTGGTTGGTATGGGCTTACAAAAGGCAAAACCCAATCAACCTAATGACCTTCCTCAACAAGGTGACTAGCTTGGTGTATGTACCAYAGGAAAGAAAGACTGGTAAATAGTTACTCAGAACAATGGCCAGAGACAAACTAGGTTCCTGCTGTAGGTAATAAATTCAAGAAATGTTTACTTAGCATAGATTTCAGTGCCTGCTGGATAATTTTTACATTAGTGCTGACAGCTGCTTGCTGTAGCAGATGAAAGCACAGTGCTGCTGCCCTCCTTGTGTTTCTTTCTTATTCTGGTACTGAGTCTCCATTAGCATTTCTGGAGGAGTAAATACGTTGATTGGGAAAAGATGACTTTCTTTTAAATATTTGACATGGGTGTGTTACCAAGACATCAAGAGAAAAATGCAAAGATAAAGGAGATGCTGTTTGTCACTGTCTGCATCTTCAGACATCCACCACAAAAAAATGTGCTTTATTTTTAGGAAGAACCATAATAGAGCTGACARCCACTAAGTGACATCTCTTTTATGAGTGGACTGTGTTCAGCAACTAAGGTGAATTTTGCTGTTACAGTAGAAGAAATGTTCCTCACCTTTCACCACCTCCTCTTCTGCTTGGGTCACTCTCCCTGACAAAAAAAGGAAGGCAAAAACATGAGTGAAAACTGCTGAACTAGCCACAAATATCCAGAATGGGACCTGTCCTGCTTCTGCCTCTTAACAGAACCTAGAATTAGATATATTAGAAGAGCATGAAAGAAAGGCTGTCACTAACAACTCAACACAAAAGAGAAGCCYTTTATTATTTTTAGCAATCTCATGGTGATGGCACAATGATTTTTTTGATAGTAATTAGTCTTTGACAGCTTTCTGTAGCAGGAGGCCATGCTGTCAGTATCTGTTATCCAGTCCTTCTGTAATCCTCCAAACCTATTGGCAGTAAGTTCCATATGGGCTTATCTGCATGAAACCATTTCCTAAAATTAATATGAAATGCTATWCCTTTATGTTTGTTCTGTTCTACTGTTATAAAGACCAAATAAAGAAGGCAGTTTCTCCAGACTTATCACTTTTATTTTACCTTTCTGTGGGTCTCTTTTTTAATCATGGGTGAAATCCTGCCTGGACAGAATGACTACACTGACTTTTTTGAGCCAAAACCATGTATCTTTTTCCCTTGATTCTTGAGCTATTGACTTTTTCCTTTGAAAGAAACTTTGCTTAACACCCCAGTGCTCTGTCATTACTTTTGTTCTTCTGTTACTGTTACATCTGTCTTGAGCTACAGTGWGAAAAATCAAATGTTTTTTATAGATCATACCATCACCATGGTTATCTGTATTATTTGCTTGGAATAGAAAAAGATGAGTGTGCCTGAGTGGGAGGTAAAAAAAGACTATCAGGTGAGATATATTAGGAAGTATCTAAAAAGACTGGTTGAATTTTTGATTTTGAGTGCATTTCTGTGTTTTAAATTTATATGCACCCAATTATGTAGAGGAACACTTTCTGTAATTTCATTCAAAAGTTTGATCTGTGTCAAAGCCGAGCAAGTTTAGGTGTTTCTGTACATTTCAGGGGGTACAGGACTTCAGTACAGATGCCCAAGTAATGTTGGCATTTCTGGCTTAGTGACAGGCAACACCAAAGGCATGARTGTTTCTCTAGAGTGCAGGTGCCTCACACTTTGGGAAGTTATACCCCAGCTGCTCCAAGGCACATCATGGGAAACAGGAATCAGCAAACCAGAAGCCTTTACCCAGAACTGATGTGTTAAAAGATGTTTTCAAGAGTTGGGTGGGTTATTTTGTATGATGTTGRCTTTGTGTAGAAACACGTTCCTCGTGGGTATACCAAACTCCCAGATGACTGGCACTTACTTTTCTCTCACCTGTGTTTTCATGATGAAGGACACCTGCCACAGGGAAAAGACGATGGCTTGAAATGTTTTGTCTTTGTAGGTGGTTTCAGTCCAATTAACAAAGTAGGCTAATTCTGGTGAGTGCATTTATCTTTGTGACACATCCAGGCAATCTAAGTAGGACAAGGAAACTGATGTACTTCTCTGCTGCTGATGCTGAAGTGATACTTTAGGCATTACATGCTTACCTACCGCTGTCTGTGCAAACAGTAACTATATCCTTGCCCTGAGCTGACATCAAAAATCCACTACTTATGCTGTGACCAGCTTTAAGTCTTCAAAACAAACACAAAATTCATGAAGACCTAGGAAAAATTTTCTGCAATTTTTCCATGCAGTTCCTTCCCCACTCTTAAACAATACAGTGATAGAGAAGATGCTTGGCAGACAGAGAGCCAGAGCCATGAAAGAAGCGAAGTTCAGTAAACATCTGAGAGCATGACCATGTTACAGTTTGGAGGACAACCACAGTCTATGAGGCAGGCTTTTTAAATGAGGATACAAAGTGCTCCTCAAGCTAGAAGTTTTTAAAAAAAAAAAAAAAAAGGAGAGAGAGAAAGTATTTCTGTGCGTGCTGCTTGAGAAGCCCCTGTCCTGTCTGACGTGCTTGGTGCTCTCTTTACTGTCATAGTGACAATCTAACAAGARGGGGTCAGGGGCACAGTGTTCTAGGATTAGAAGGTTATGTGTTGTAGCAGGGACATTGGTGGGAAGGGTTTACAGCTGTAATTTTAAGTGTATGAAAGATACAGAGCAATAAAAGAGGAAACAATTAGGTAGTGCAGGCTATCCAGTATTTTCGTAAGAACCCAATTAACTTCTGTCTGTAATATTGTCATACAAGTGGTGGGGTAAAAGTCTGAATAAAGCAAAATGAAAGTGATTGCCCAAACTGTATCTTTACTTAAAGCTTTGTCTCCTGGACTACTTCCTTTCTTGGGAATTTATCTCATACTCTACATTTAAGTCATGGTCATCTTAGACATAGATTCCTCTTAGAATCTTTTGTTGATCAGATACAAAACAGTAATAGGTTTAGGTTTGGTGGTTGTTTGTTGATTATTTTTTTCAATTTAATTTAAGGGAAACACCACTCCAAAGGGTTTCATCTTATGCAGTGTAGTACAGCTGTGCTTTTGTTACCTGCTTCTATTAAATCCTAAGCTCAAAATGCTCTGCTATGTCACTTGCAGTGAGTTCTTTTTTGATGCACATCCTACAGTTCTGCCCAGCTACTCTGTGGAGTCTTGCAATTTGTCTCTAATGAAAACATTGCCTTCAGGAAAAAAAAAATCAATTCTTGACCAGGAGAAAGCAAGAAATAAAGAACCTACTGTTTTTAATAGTCAATACTGGAATTTAACCTTGGCACTAATTGCAGCAGTGTTACTTTTATCTTCATATCATAAGCAAAAGGAATCCCATGTCAGTGTTCTTAAATAAAATTAATTTAATTTCAAATGAAACTTCAAGCAGCACCATTTCAGGTAAAGCTGCATGATCTGAAATCATTAGACTGGATTCACTCTTAGAGTACAGTTCTGCTGAACCCTGTTGAGCAATGCTGGTAATGTAATAGCCTCACAGATACGTGGTGCCTCATCTCTTGTCAGAACAAGTTATACCCTTCATAGACTTAGATTCACACTAACCCAGCTGAAGTTTGGCACAGCTGTGCAGCAGTCCTTAGCTGTTTCCCAGTCAATAGTGAACCAGACTGTCATTTACTTGGTTCCTGCAGCATAACCTCATTGATTAAAACCCCAGTTTGTGGGGTAAACATCTAGTGATTTTGCCTTTAGAAAAATTGATCTGCTGATGCATCTCTACCAGTTGAAATCTTTCCCTTCTGATGTGTGGAGGTGAGAGGGGAAAGAAAGTGCAATAGTACTAACATGCCTCAGAAAAATGATTAACATGTACTAAGACAATTGTGAAGAAATTAAGTTCAACAAGACACAGCATTATCATAAGCCTTGTCTTGTTCATTGCAAATAATTTTCTTTCTTTTTACACTAATCTAACAACAGATAATTATTATTCTGTGCTAACAGCCAGTTGTATTAACATTATCTCCAGTTATGTCCACAGACATTCATGACAACATGCTGAGTACAGAAAAGATTTGCAAATCTGAGTTCTGACTTACTTTTGCCTGTTTAGTGTTGGACTCGCTTTTCGAATTCAGACAGGTAGACCAGTCCTGCTCTCATGAAGCTTAATGATGATTTGAACATTGATTTCAAAGGAAGCAGCACTGGACTCCTGTTGAACATGAATTTTAAGATAAAAATATCCATTTTCTTGTTTGATTTCACACCCATCCTCTACAGCTCTGCTTATGTAATAGGTGTAAAACCTGTGACCTCCTAAGAACTGGTCTGGCACGGCACTCTCTGCGTGCTGCACTACAGACAAGTAACACCGTTGTCCTGACAAGTAACTAGCTGAGTTATTTGTTAAATATGGGATTAATTTTGTTGAATGAAATACCACTTATCACAGAAGTCACAGAATGGTTGAGGCTGGAAGCAAACTCTAGAGGTCTTCTGGTCCAGTGCCTGCTCAGGCAGGGCTACCTGGATCTGGCTGCCCTAGACTGTATTCAGATGCTTTGCTGCCTTTAGGTGTTCACACACACTGATAAGATGAACCCTTTAGGTGCCTCTGCTTCTCTGAACAGCTTCCTGTGGGGATCATGTGTGATCCTTTTGTTGTTTTATATTTCCCAGCAAGAGAGTTCTAATACGCATTGATATGGACTGAATAAATAGATTAGAAAAAAAATTGAAATGCTGTGGATTTGAACATTTCACATGCAGCTGTTTTGATTCTGCAGTGTAAGTAAAAAGATTTACAGGATGTCTTTCACAGACAAATTCTGAAGTACTACCATCTTTTATAATGAATTAGCTCTCAATTTTGATTCTCTTACTGTAAGATCAAAATAATCAAACTGATCAATTCCTTGCTTTTCTCATAGCAATTCATTATTAAGAAGCAAAGCACTCATATATATAAAAGCCAAGACTTGATTTATGTGCTGACTGCTATTAGGACAAAGAGATAGGCACTATTTGAGAGTCCTGTCCTACCTTCAAACACATGAAATTTTTGTTTGAAGCCAAGATGCTGCTTCTTGGATGCCTGTCTGTGGGCAGGCTCAGAGGCACTGACCTTTCCAAGGGACTCTTCCAAAAACACTGCAAATGACATGTGGTCTCTAGAGCAGTTTTCCAAAATACTTGAGGTAGGTCACTGTATCTCCATCCTACTCCCAGAAAAGCATTGAAAACTTGCTTGTACTTGAGTTCTCATAGCAGAGTGAATCAAGGCCAGGTGGTGTAAAGTGTTCCCATGATGTCTTTCCTGGCCTCTATCACTTCTGTCAGTCCCATTAGGCTAGATCGCCTGGAAAAGTTGAAGTGATGCAATCCTGGCAACACCCCCACCTTGGCAAACCACATCTCCAGCTGCCGTGAGAGCTCTCAGAGGTCCCCTTTTCAGGAACAGGTGTGCTGTTAATTAGATATAGAGATTTAAATACAGGATCAGACTTCATGAAAGGGGAAAGACCACAGGGGAATCCCCAGGGTGGGTACAGCTTGCAAACAAAGCACAGGGGATTCAGCTCTTCAGGGCAACCTGTGGTTTAACCCTTGGCTAATGTGCATGGGCAGAGAACTGTTCCCCAAGATTTAATGTGCAGTTAGCTAATGTAAAGCAAGACTAAACTGGGCAGATAAAACCTTCTTTCTCAAGCCAAGCATTGATCCTGAGCTGTTCCAGCCTCCTATCACACTCTCTCCCAACTATCTGTCAATCTGTCTGTCCACTGCTCACTCCAGTGTCCCCAAGGACTCAGTGGTTCTCAGTCCCAGAGAGGGCACCAAAGAACACAGCATTTGGATGGCTCCCAGGTCTGCTCACCCAGGCCCCCAACATAAATGGCATAAATGGCATTTAGCAGAAAAGTTAACTGTTGTGGGTGGGTGGTGTTCAAAGCATAGGCACAGGGACTCAAAAAGAGGAAACGAAACCCTGAATTGCTAAAGTCTGCAGGTAGCGTGTCTTCAACACCAGACAGCAAGCTTGGTAAGGAGCCTTTGAGAGCCACAGGTTTATCCATGGAAACAGCTAATTATTACAAGAAAGGAAGGGAGGCTTTTCCTGAAACAACAGGGGGGCAGGGGATGCCTAGGCATATAGTAAGTGCCACCTTCTAGATGAGAGTGAAAGGTGGATTCTGGAGTGACTGCTTCTAATTTTCAGCACTTAGCAGCTCTTGTTGTTTGTTGTCCCAGTTTGCCCATCCAGCCCACTTTGTTGTCAACTGYTGTGATGCTTTGTTCCCTGAGGTGGTGGAATTATGTTGTCAATTATGATATAAAAGTCTCATTTTTACCCCAACTCTGCCATAAGGCACTATTTTTCCTGGTTAACCAGTGTCAGTGTATGATGTTATGCACTTGGTATGATAACATTTTTGCTACCAGAGTTGAAAACTGCTGGATATTCTTATTATATTAAAATCCTGTGGAGAGTACAATGAGCATAATCCATATTAAAATACAATACTTTCCTTCCTAAATTACTGGATATGGAGTGATTGAATGAAGGATGTTGGTGAGTACCTTAGGTGATCGACTAATGTTGTTTCAATAACTGCTGTTTTGCAAATGATATTCTATGCCTTTTCATCAATCTATTTCCATTTGTGGCATAAACCCCTGTATGTCTCCAAGCTCTTTAATGATATTATTGTGATAGGCGAGAAAGAAATTACCATCATCCACAAAGAATGTTGAAAATGTTGAAAGGCCACAAAGGGAAGGCAAAATCTAAGAATTTTAGATTACACAATTCTGKACCACTAAGATTTCTTCAGAATAACTTGCATCAAAGGCTAGGAGCAATCCTATGTGYAGGTATAAAAAACTGTAAATGTCTGTGTAGAAAAAATGTCCTTTTTTTTTTTTTGTCAAATGTCATCTAAATTCCAGTTGTACTGCGGTCTTGTGCTACTGCAGCTCTTTCTGCATTTCACTTTAAATCAAATGAAAAATAAATGATGTGGCCTCTAACACACATCAAAGAAGGAAGCAGAGTTGCTTCAGTGGATATTCTATTCAGAAAGAAGAATAGATCTAATTTCTAGAATTTACTTATCCTGGGCCTGGGGCTTACACCTAGGGAAGCTTTCTCTTTGCTGTCACAAGAACCTGAAAACATCCTAATCAAAACAAAACCAAATCCCCTGCTTGGTTACCAGGGTTGCTTTATTATGTTGTGATAACAAAAAAAGAGCAGYGCAACAAAAACGTGTTACTGCTTGATTTTTCTGGTGTGAGGACACTGACAGGTCTGTCTGAGACCTGGTGATGTGACTGTAACACAAATTGCCACTGTTAGGTTTTGAAATCTCTGCAGGAAACACTCTATCATCACCTTCCACTGGCAGAATGTTTCTCACTGATGCTGAAGAAGTGAGCCCTGCAAGACTGTGTTACTGCAGTGATTCAGGTGCAACTGCAGTCCCCTCAGGCAGTGAGGGTCCTGGTGCCCTCCCTGGCTGCCTTCCTGCTGGAGTAGCTCTGCTGCCTGGAGAACCCCTTCTCTTCCCTGTGTCTTGAGGAACCTGTGGGATCCCAGGCTTGACACACCCACTGCCTCACATACCAGGCAGAATACTGTTAATTACATTAATCAAGGMATCCTCCTGGGGCATGAAATGATGTTTTGACATTGTGAAGCTATTTAGCATTCAGGCAGTAATCCCGCAGTCCTTCCCTACGCACAGAAATCCCTGTGTTTGAACACATACTGTATTGCATGGACTTAGTGTCCTGCCTCAGAGACAATTCAGCTTATGTTTGAACAGGATGAGAATAGAGTATGTTTGATCTCCCCTGTTTACTCTCACTAGCCTCTGAAGTTGAAGACCTGCTTATGYAAGCAGTCTGTGGGGAGCACGAGGAGGCTGAGGTACAGGCAGCTCCTGCAGCCCACTCGGTTGGTTGACAATAGGGTCGTTTTTATAACCCCTCATATGCAGATTGTTTTTTATGCCCGTCTCCTGAACTCTGGTGTTGTGACAGCCATGGTTTCCTGGGGAATGCTACAGCACAGCCAAGCCTGATCTAGTTGTCTCTGCATCTAGACACGACTGACCTAATTATTCCAGGCGGTTGTGCATCTTGAAGCTCTGCTGGTCACAAGTGGTTAGTAACAGTGTGCAAACGAAACTGGCTCCCTACCCCCTTTCTGTTTTAGCAGGCAGCTCTTGCCAGGGCACCTCCACTGTCTCACTCTCTTCCCCAGCATGCACCGTGGTCTGTGGTTTGGTTACCCACTGACAYTCTGTATTTTGGTGCTTTCTTATTGCATGGCTACTTTTAGACTGCTTAGAAACACAGCATATCTCCTCCTCCATTTTAGTTTCACTGCCCTCTCCACTGTCTGCTGCTACAGCTGTTAAAAGAACTGTGCTGTGAAAGCTATTCCCCTGAGCTGTGGGATTTGAGAAAATGGTTTCTTTGTTGAATAATGTATTTTTGCACTTGGCAATACTGTTTGCATAAGGGGGTCAGATGGAGGATGGTGGGCAACAGGCAGATCAYCCATGAAACTCATTTTGTTACCAGGGTCTGCACTTACATAGGGAGTATGAGATCTAAGTTCAGTGTCTTCTTTTCCACGAGATTGCTACAGAAATTCTGTGGMAAAGTCACAAAGGTATTGGTGGAGCTGGAACGTGAATCCTCATGCTCTGTGTCTGTGACTAGTGTCCTAACCATTTACATTCTGCTGCTTGATGTGTAGTTAAAAAAGTGGGTGGACTCACAGTGGACAACATCCCTGCAAGAGCCCTGCCTCAAAACCAGAAAAGTAGACAAAGGTGTGTGGAACAMGAGACCTTCCCTCTCTGTGGTTCTGCTCACCCTTGAGCTTTGTGCTGCTTCCTCTACTTTAGTTAATTACACAGGCTGCAAAATCAAACACTTTTAATTGTTTGGAATGTTAAATTTATCTGGCAGGGAAATGTTCAGGTTTCCACTTAACTGGTAAGAATAAAGGATSAAGTGAGGAGTGAAATGATGGGACTTACTACCACAATGAGGATGAGAAATTGCAGTGCCCATCCAGCAGTCTGACTGCTCAGACTCCCTCTTCCCCTGAACTCCACTGCTGGGCCATTCTCCAGACTCMAATGGCCAACTGTCCCCATTTATCTTCCTTGCTGGCATCAGCTGCCCTCCCACAACATGCCCCTCCTCCTGTGTGGCTCTCATGTCTCAGTTTGATGTGCTATTACTCTCAAAGCACTTCCAGGTCTCATTTTTCTTCCTAGAGATGTTTTTTCCTCGACCTCTTTGCAGGTGAGCAAAATGAGGGATATGGGACAAGTCAATCACCCTGTTCATTCACTTGCACCTCCATAAGAAACGAGTGTGAGGCAGGTATGCACCAAAGCTAGGAACCACATTTGTGCTTTTTGATTTTTTTAATGATTTCTTTGTGATCAGCAATTGCTTCATGATTTTATTTTTTGTTTTGGAGTCATTTCCTAACACCAACAGTTGCCTCACGTTTTATTTGACTGACAGGATAAAGAYTCTTCTGGAAAAAATTATAAGAGCATCCACAGAAACATTTAACTACCTGTTTCATGGATTTCACTTCTCGTTTTTTTTTTCCTCCAATTTTTTATTTTCTGTTTTTGTTTTACTATCACTTCTTCCTCTCCCAACATGCAGCACTTGTGACCACCCTCCCACACATCRCAGGTGCCAGCTTATCACCACACCATGCCTGCATTCTGAAAGTGGCAATACCCAGAACTGARCAATTACAGGAGAATTTCAGGGGGTTGTTTATTTATGCAAATACTATGTTTCTGGCACTCATGCTGCAGGGAAATTACTGAATTCCTCACCCAGGCTATGGTTCAAAACAAAACAMAAAACCACAGAAGTTCAAAATAACAGAATATACCCATCTGTATTTTTTTTTTTTAATCTGCTGAAAAATGTTTTTGTCTAGGTCTTGACGTAAGTTTTGTCCCTGGACCCATCAGTATTATACAAAACAAGCAGATACCTTTTTCTTCCCAATCAGTATCTTGTCCTTTTCTTTGTTTACACATTTTGAACTGGAGCTGAACTAAAATAATCTGAATATTGTCCTAAGACATCATTAATAAATTACATGGAATTACTATATATATATATGAAAAGTTTCTGGATTCATTCTCCCCTTTTTCTTCTATTCTCCCTTCATTTCTTGTGTCCACGAGACAGATAACTGCAAATGGAGATTTGCAAAGCCGTGAAGAGGATTGATTTTAATGGCAGATGCATGGCTAATCCCRTGCAATGCTTTCAGATTTCAACCACCACTTTATAGTCAGTGGCTGGAAAAGGCTGCAGAGTTAATCTGTGAGCTAATGCACATGTCTGCTAAGCATTCCTTTTCAGCATTGTCATACGGGCGCTGTGCATTGTGGCCCAGGAGGGCTGTGGATATCAGAGGGGCTTCTGCAGGTCTGGCTGCACCATCACTGCAATGCTCTTCAAAGTGGTTTGGTTTGGCTTGGGGAAAGTCCCCCTCCCCAGGCTCCTAGGCTTTGGGGCTGGGATTGGTGTGCACCCCAAAACTATGTGTGTAATCAGTGCTGTAATGCTCCCTGGAATGAACCATGGGTGCTATTAAAGAAGGGTTAGTGGTCAGCCCCAGCGGGGTCCCAAGCACCTACATCAACCTGAGTCCTCAAAGAGATCCTCTTTCRCCCACCACAGAGCCCTGCACTTGTGCTCCATCCTGCACAGGCTGCAGCACAGCTGCAGCAAGCCTGCTCATGCAGCAGCCCATGCACCCATTCAGCCTGTGGCCCCTCTGCTGCCACAGTTTTAGCAGCATTGCTTTTAGCTGGCTCATGTAGGTCCCACTGCAACCTGCCCCTGTTGCACTCCCTGTGTCCATCAGAGCCCCCCTTAAAATAAGCTTTTGCTGCATTTTCCTTGGAGGATGCTGGCTGGYTGATGGGGATTCCTCACTTAGCTGCATGCTCTGGCATGGTAATTTAAATCTGCAAGGTAAAGACACTGCTAAYAGCAGAGGAGCAGGAGGGCAGTCTTGTGATGAAATAGGAGTTATGTTGCCTGTTTTCGAGTCTGGCATTTGTCACTAATACTGCCATTATTATGTCTATTGTAGAGAGGTGTGTTCTCTGATATAAAAAAAATCAACAAACAGTATTAGCCTTTTGGTACACCATGGTATCCACATCAGCTGTTACAGTGYGCACAAATCTTGTCTTTGTAATCTGGCTGGTGTGCAGGTGATGAGGGATGCAAGCAGAAACTGGAGCTCCAGGGAGAGTGCCCAAATCCCAAGGGAAGGGTCAGAAGAGACCAAATGGCAGCAGAGGATGGTTCTGTGTGCTGTCACGGGGCAGCCCTGTCTGCYTGCCTCTCCAGTAGCTGTGTCCCTCAGCTCCCAGGGCAGCCATAGCACAGCATGCTGTGGGGGCTGCTGAGATGGTGGCATTGGAGCAGTGGGTGKGCAAACAAACCTGTCTCTGGGTTAGCTTTCCCAGGAAACTCACAGCCTGCAAGAAGACTGAAGTGAAATGCAGTTGGGTCCATGTCCCCAGGATGCTGTCTCACCTCTTGCTGTGGGCAGAAGACCCTAGGCTCTTGAAGTTGCAGACCTTCCTGTGTGGGCAGGGGAGAGAGTCCCAGGGTGCTCAGGAGCAAGTTGGGCTCACCACCTGGTAAYCTGCTGGATGCACAGAGCTATCAGACAGAGCTCTAGCAGAAGGGAAAGCAAGAAAACCTGACATCTGCTTCCCACCCAGCTTCCAAAGCTCAGATGCTTATAACAGCATCAGTGTCCTTGAGGTTTCCATATCCTCACTCAGATTTGTTTGAGTTCTGCCAGAAGGCTCAAAGTTACTGCAGAAGAGGGATTATTCACAATCAGAAACAGCTGGTTCCCCCTTAGGACTTGTTTCCTTTGGATCTAGGCTTAAAATATGCAATTTTTAGCATCTGCACCTTGTTTCCAGATGAAAGGAAACAACAACAAAGCTGTGATGGGTAGAGCATAGTTGAATGCCTCAGCAACTTGCTTTCCTGTGAAATGAAGTTCCACACACCTCAGAGATGATCCTGAAGCAGGTGTGGAGGATTTTCCGTGTCTTTTTTGTACATTTTTTCACCAGTGAGGAGCCACAAGAGATGGTGTGGTGCACAGACAAGCCAGCTGCTATCTCATCTTTATTTTTTTAGTAGATTTTGGTTGTCTTGTTGTATTTGGGTTTGTGTTTGATGTTCAAGTTTTTTGGCAGATGATTTTSAGTTGTATAGATGTACGAGAGACATTTCTCTTCCCTCAAATGTCCAGGTGATGGGAGGTTTTGCATGAAGCACAAGATATATGAGCAGCTACAGGCAGAATTACGCAGACTGATTATCTGAAAAAGGGATAACTTGCAAATGGCCTTTATCACTTTAAAATATATTTAAGAACAGGGAAATGACTGTGTCAGTGATTACCAAAGTGTTCAACAAGAGCCTCAGTTTAATCTTGGAGTGTTTTTTCCTGATTGTTGTCAGATGYTAATTAGGGAAACAAACTGGCATTCACCAAAGATGTCTGTATTTATTTCAGACTTAATTATGTTAACCTAGAAACAGGATCAGACAATCATCCAGAGGCTACCCTTTAGCTTGTTGTTCAGCTGGCAGTAGACAACCATGTTGCATCACGTATTTTAAGATACAATGATACAGAACAATCAACTCAGGCTTGCTCTTTAGCAATTTTTGTTCTTCTTTGTGGAGAGATTTTACCTCAGAGTTSGGAGAAGATATATAATCACTCACTGCGAGACAAGAAATTATTTTACAAGAACAAATGCTGGTTGCCATGGTTTCCAAGAGGGAGAAAAATCCAAGGTCATTCACTGAAAATGCTCCACAACAGTCAGCAGCGAGGATACTCCCTCAGCCTGCCAAGCAACCCTCCCTTGTCTATAGAGACATTCCTCCCATCCCAATTGCTGTGCAGCTCCCTTGTTTAAACCACAATAACACTGATAAGAACATGATGTGAAAAGCCTGCAGWGTGTCTGGAAATAAACAGTCAAACSTGGATTTACAAGCCTGTGGAATTTCACAGGTGGCTGCTTTCTGGCTCCTCTGTGCATCTCCTGGAAAATCTGACCTACCTGGCTACGTTTGCCCGGCAGAGACTTGCGGGTGCAAGTGTGAAACTCTCACCTGAAGGAAAGGCCAGAGTAGTCCCACATGGATGGGGTGGCATGTGGACAAGCAAATGGARAAAACACCAGAGACAGGACCCTACATTTACAGTTATGCTAGGAAAGAAAATGTCAAAAGCTACATTTCATGAGTTTGAGTCTGGAGGACAAGAAAAAATGTGTTTCTTTCAGTGGCTGAGGTTTATGGCAYCATAACTGCTCCTGAGTGTCTCAGGACAGAGCTGTGTGCTGKTAACAGTAACAAAGATGGCTTCAGACAAGCAAAGTCCAGCTGTGTGATCCTTCAGCATCCCAACCAAGATGCCAGGAGTTTCTCCTTAAATTGGAACTGCCAGAACAAGTTAATTAATAGATAAGATGATTCAGCTGTTTGAAATGACAAATTTTCATTCTATCTTGAATTTACAGAGGCAGGCAAAACTGAGCCTTTTGCTTATGTTCTCACAAATGCAAAATCTGTGTGCACATTATGCCATGACAAATCACAGTTCACTAAACTTGACTCATGAAAAGTAAATGCATCAATCTAAGGTGTGTCCAAACCTTATTAGTTTAGCAAGCATATTTCTTGYATGATGGGGTGTGTGTATGGTGCCTCAGTTACCAGTGCCATAAAATCAGTGACCCTTGAGTACTTGCTAATTTCCATTTCTGTCAATTTAAAAACAACAACAATGTATTAGGTTAGAAGTGACAAGGGAAATGGCTACATTTAAGTGATAGAAATAACATTTTGCAATGGACCATTGGCTGCATTATGTGCACAAATGCAATTCAAATTTCCAAGCCACCATCTCAGCAACTGAACATTTTGTGCAGGGGGAAAACTCTTTATTGTTAGGGCACTGGAGAGTGTATAGGAGCCAATGCAACCAACTTCYTTTTTGATGAGGTTTCTGGATCCAGATAGGCAAGAATTCTAGGAGTGGGACTGGCTTGAGAAGAGATCAATGCACAAGTTAATTATAGAKATAGAGAAGCATAGATGGAGATTCAAGGGCTGAATTTTACAAAGGATTTACGGACCCAAGCATCGTTCAAGTCCTGCTTTTAGCATCTAAATTCCCAGCTTATCTCCCTAACCCTTCAGCATAAATTTCACCTCTGTGGAAAGCCTGTTACTCTCAGGGCACTGCAGTTTTGCCATAAAGCTGCCCAAATGCACAGAGCTGTTTCTGAAGTTTTGTACTCTTGGCCCAGTGTAAACAGTTCTTTAATTCACTAACACTTCACTCCCTGTGGAAGTGTCTGAGCCCAACTCCCAGTCTTCAGAGGCTTTTATCAAAAGTACACATAGAAATTCACAAGTGGTAAACAATTAGAAATGCTCCTCCTCTGATACTGGCAAGCAAGTCTGTGCACCAGATAGCTGTGACCCTGGCCTGGAAAWCTGAACAACACCACTCTCTGTTGGTCTACCTCTGACTCATTATCTGTCCTTGAAGGAATCCTGTTGACCTCTCCGTGTCCTGATTTTCCCAGCTTTTAGATAACARTGATGTGTTCCCACACTGAAGCTGGTGGGTTGGAAAGTGCTTACAATTATTTCTCTGTGACGCCTTTGTGAAAGTCAGAGGGACCTCTTCTATAAGAGTTCAGAGCATGATCCCTCCTTATTTCCTCACATAAATGTTTTTTTGATCTGTCTTGTCCATGTTTTCAGMCTCAGGTCTAAATTTTTGAGTGTGAGGTTTGATTTGTCATATCCCCCMAAAAATCCCCTATTTGGTCACAAAATCTACTTCATATAGATATAGGTACTTSAACWGAATGTATGTATTCATAATATTTGAACAGGATTTATTTTTTAAAAATAAAAAAATAATTAATAAAAAAATAAATAGGAAAGAAAAGTAAGGAAAAGAAAAAGAAAAAAAAAGTAAAAGGAAAAACTAAAAAGAGAAACCACAAACTGAAAAAAAAAATTTGCCAATATATTTTTGCTTTTAAATACATTATTTCTGTCTGTGGATGTGAAACACTTAAAAATATGCCCCTCTGTTCAAAACCAAACATTCAATATAGAGGAATGGACTGGAGTGGACTGGATTGTTCAGCAGTACGAGAGCATTCACATGACATGGAAATCCTTAGCACCAAAGAAGAACAYAGTTTCAAACTGTCTGTGTAATAAACCAACAAACATATGTACAGAAATTACTGTTTCAGCATAAACTTCCCTTTCCAAACCTTAAAAGAAACAAGTGTGAGTTCCATAAGGAGTCTGCAGGGAATCTGTGTTAGGCATTGGAACAGTACCTGCTATGCCAGCAGAGCTGGTAATTTCCTTCCCTCTCCTTGTACACTATCTAAGATGAAATTCCTGCAGTTTTCCCTTGCTACATTTAAGATTCCTATCAGTTTTCTGCTCATGAAATCGTAGCTTTTTCTGTGTCAGGCTGTAACACTGTCTGACACAAGCTGAGCTGAGGAGGGGAGGGGCACATGTAGAGACCATCATCACAACATAATGTTCTTACCTAATGTTTAAAATACCATTTAGGTTGTCTCTATCTTTCCCTTCCTATTGTTCCTATAGAAGTTCTCATTTTCAAAGCCTTTATTTTATATTTTTCTTTCATGTTTGTCCTTTTCCTGTATTTTTGTTTGATTGGCCTTTTAAAAATTCTTTTWAAAAGCTTTCATTCTCACAACTTAACTTTCCTCTTGATTCAGCTCTCTGGTGGAATTTTCTCATTGCAGAATTCCCCCTTCCCAGCMTGTACACGTGCACAATCCATGGTACACCCTGTGCCTTTCTCTCTGCATATTTTCTCTCTGTATCTCCAACTTTCCCCTCTCCTTGTCCTCAAGGCCACTCTGCTCTCCCCTGCCTGCCCAGCAGCACCTCTCATCTCTCCTCCAAACCCCAGCCTCCCTGCTGATGCTCTACACACAAGTGAAGAGGGCCTGTAAGAAAAAAAAAAGCTAATTTTCCAAAGAGATATATAGGTGTATACATACTTTTAGTATTTTCCATCTTTTGACTAATCATRATTTTCTTATTATATATACATGCTGATCTTCTTGTACAAGTTACAACTGTTTGCCAAAATTGCTCTACTACCAAGAAAACAACCTTCAGTAGGGCAGTTAAGTGATTAAAAACAAAATGTCTCCCACAGTTCCACAATAAAAGTAACAGACCATATCTCCCAGCACAGCTTATGGGCATGAAACAAATTCCCACTTTCCAGCCACCCTCTCAGCATGRACTACAGAAACAAAAGTGTTTTTCTTCATCCCACTAACTTAATCTTGTCCTCCTCAATGGAATTGATGCTGCCATTTTCATCCTTTAGATTTTAGTAATTTAGATGCCAGTGTAATTTATGCCTTCTCTGATCCTACTTTTTTTTTCCCTGGTGGAGCATGTGCATGTACACAATGCAAATGCATGGAAGATGGTTTTGTGAATTTATCTATGTTGCACCTAAGAGTAACGTAAAAAGACATGAGAGACCAGCTGAGTCTGACAATTTTATTKTACTGATTGTTCACCTGTTCTTGTAGGGGAAGGCTGACACAATGCCATGAAACAGTCTTGAACTAATAAATATCCTCTGATGTAATAAAAAGGGAAATGTGTTTTCAGTTCCTGCTTCCTACATCAGAAAGACACATCATGTGGACCAAATCTGATTATATATAAAAATAATGAAGGAGGAGAGAGCCAGGTATGTCTGCTTTATATCATCTCATGATAAAGGAAAACTTCTCCCATTTCTGATCAACAAGTCAATTCAGAGGAGTATATCACATTAACAAAATCATAAATCCCCAATATTAGCRTAATCTTTTCATATTTGTTTCTCAACCACAGTTTTATTCAGATGAACTTCAGCTGATTTTAGAGCCAGAAGACAAAATCCTTTTGTGCTTCACACAGAAACATGTTGGGAGTACAAATAAGGAAAAAGATTAGGCTACCTGGATGCAAAGCATGAACAAAAGGAGAACCCATCTGTGAAYCATCTCCTGTCACATCTCATGTGAATTGTAGCCTGGCAAAGAAGGGCTGTTTCTGTAATCCAGGCCCTGACAACTCCTGTAGAGGTACAGAAACATCACCTCTTTAGTTGGCTTGATGATGTCATATCAAACCTCAAAATCTTATTTTATCCTTTTATCCTAGATGGTGAATTTCTGGGGTGTTTTCAAGATTCACTCATTCACTGTTATTTCAACCAACCACTGTTGCTTCCTCTGGCAGCTGGTCTTTTAAAAACTATCCTTTTTGCCCTATTGGCCAAGAACACACGTATTTCTGGCTTCAGAATCCAGGGGGACTGTGGAAAGGTAAAGGAGTGAATCCCAATCACCGCTACCCCAGTACCATCCCAGCTGCCTGGGAATGTCTGATGTGGGAACTTGGCTRTGCTTGCCAGTGTTGAGTTAATTACTGTGAGATGTAAACAGCATCTATAAAAGGCTAGAAGGTCAAGATGCTGTGAGGGAACATTGGCAGACACAACAGGAGGAAGCTGTGGAGTGGTTAAGAGCCTCTGGAAGACAAGCAAGGACAGGGGGGAAGATGTGTTTTAAACCTACATTTAAACACTGTTTTAAACAGTGTTTTTATGCTGTTTTTATGCCTATTGATACATGAAGCTTTCTGCTGGCAGTGCAGAAGAACAGAACCCGGAAAGTCACCAGGTTTTCCCAAGCAAGAGGGCCAACTCTGTTATGGGTGGATGCCCTGCCATGTGCAATAAATRAAAGAAAGGGTCAGGAGGCTGCCTAGGAGCAGTTTGGAAGCAGCTCTTTGGTTGATGTGAGGGTTTGGCTCACAGGCTCATCAGAGTTATAGTGGTCTAGAGCTAGCAGAGGTAAAGGTGTTAACCAGCACTCATCATCTGCCCAGGGAGGGCATTGTGAGAAGGATGTGGCTCCTGGGCTGTGTAGCTGCTCCTCTGAGATGGACAGCCATGGTGGCAGCAGCAGGGTCTCTGCAGAAGCCAGGAGAAGTGGTCTGCTGTCTGGTTCTCCTCTTYCCTGGTGTGTCCTTTATGCTGATTWTGCAAAGAAAGRCTGCTAAGAGSAGCCCTCTGAGTGCCTCATGAGAATCCCACCCCAGTGCCACATTTCACTGCCCTGTGGCCTATTGCCTATGGGTACAAAGCAGAACTCATGGCCCAGACAATCTCCTTTTGTCTCATCCTTCTACAGGCAGCTGTTTTCCTCTTGGCTTGCAAAGGACTTAAGCTGGCATTTATCCTCTGTAATAAAACAAGAAATGCATCCACCTCGGCCTCTGTCCAGCATTTTGTCCAGGGGCAGTGAAGAGATCTGTGGTGGGTACAGCTGGAGGTCAGGCAGTGGGGATGGGGAGAAAGGCTGCTTATAAGACATTAGTTGCACTGTATGCAACTCTCTCATGTCTTTCCTCTCTCTTTCATGCCCATATTTCTGAAAGGCCAATAACCACCTTATTGTTTCCATCTCTACAGCAATTCCATTCTTTCTGTTGCTCTTTCTTTAGTACATAACTGATCTACGAGCTAGAAGCTATTTGGCCTTCAGTGCTCCCTTGTAAGYATTATTTGGTTAATGCTTCATTGGAAATAGAGACACTTGTGCTTGATTTTATACAGTTTGAGGTTTTTCTCTGTCTGACCCGCTTTCTTCCGGAACAAAGCCTCAGCCTGAAATGCCGAACTGGAAGGACACAAAGACCTGATGCAACTGGAGGTAGTATAAGTCTGATGAAGCTGAAACAAAAYCAAACACAGACTCTGTCTGAGTGGTTACCCCTTCCTTCTTCTTGCAAATAATATATGGGTCTCCTGTAATTTTTCTGCCCTTCTGCTGTCCTTATTCTGGCCAGTTCATAAGATAGCTGACTGCCACTGGGGGAAACCATGGTGTGCACTCCTTGCTGACACTGTGTGAAACTTCCTGTTTCAGACAGAAACCAGAGAGTASGTTTATATGACATCAATCTCACATCTATCATTTTGGTGTCCATACTTTCTCTGCTCTGCCTGCAGCCTGCTACTCTTCTCCACTGAATGGGATTACACTGAGCTGATTAAGTGACTGCTCACCACCTGTCTCCCCTCAGACCACTAAGGTTTGAAATGACAAGAGGTTTTTTTAAGGAGAGGTAGGATTTCTCAAGATTCTCCGTCTTGGCTTGAAACCAAAAGTGAAGGGAGCTGAATAATTAGTGCTGGCCTGTATATCCATGTGAGGCTAGAGAGACAGGGATGAGTGTGGAAAATCACGTCACTCTCTGTCAACATCAACAGCCTGCTCATATCTGTTGGAAAAAGTTCACTGATGTCATGGATTAGCTCACACTTTCCTATTCCATATTGAAGTTCTAGTTAACAAAATATTAAATAGCCATACATACAAGTATGCTTCCAAGCCAAAAATATACAYGATCTCCAGGTTAAGAAACTGGAGACCTGGGAAAGGAGAGCCTTTGTTCTTGGGCCTTTCTCTTATTGTATCAAACAGATACGGTAAGAAATTATGATGATTCTTTCTACTCTCACTTGGTAGGACTTCTTGTGAGGTCTTTACTCATCTACAGTTAAATGCTTTGTCTGTACTTCTTATTCTGCTGTCTAGAAAATGAGCTAAATTTTCAGGAAATCTACTTATAATATCATGAACATCCTTGGCAAATGAGCCAGAAGCTGACACTTGCTGGGTTCARTGTTGCTCTGAGGCTGAGTGGAAATATCAAACACTCCTGTGCATTTTTCATGGCTCATGTAAACATAGTTAGCACTTGCATCCATATTGCCATTCAAGGCAAGCTTTGAATTAATATGGATGCCCTTTTAAATTAAAATCTCAAAGGCAGCTCTCCAGGAAAGGGTCTGTTCCTATATTCACACTCCCTCCTAGTAACTGTAATGACTCTAGATTAAGATGTTATCAACCTGAAATGCCAACAACGTTGGCAAGCAGCCAATTTGGGATCCACAAGTGAATTCGGGTATGAATAAAACTGTTTAACTTAAAATCCCTCATGCTGGGAAGAGAGGGAAAACAAACAGCAAGCCTGCTGTGCAATAAATCCATTCCATGGAGTTACTGCACAGAGAGAACTGGGTGCAYATTTATCATTTACCCTCTATATATTAGGTCTGTTTTATTTAATATTTTTTTTTCCTGTGGCCTAATCTTCTCCTAGAAGCCCCCATGTTGTTCTGCGTTATTACTATTMATGAAATATGACTCTTGCAGTGACTTGGAGCAAGGCATGAAGCCACCAATGTGACTGGAGGRCAGGAACAAGGTATCAGTGGCTGGAATAGAGAGTCTGCAAAAAAGAAGCAAGGAGAGTCTGCAAAAAAAGAAGCTGTGTCACAGCCCTCCAAGGTGGGCAGGAGATGTTGTCATTCAAAGGGCCCTATCACAGTGTCCTGTAAGCTGATACTGTGTGAAAGTACTTTGTGTACAATTGCAACACTGAAGCGAARCATGGTGAAATATGCCAGCATTGTGCAAGAAGGATCCTATTGCCCCTAGGACAGCTACTCAGCACTCAGATGAAGTGTAACTCAGTTCCCCACACCAAACTGTCTTTGCTCTAGCACCATGGAGTAGTTTTCCTTGGGAAGAGAAGAGGACTATGTTTTTCAGGGATTGATCTCAGTGAGTCTTCACCTTTAGCTAGAGTCATCAGTCTAAAAAGCAGGAGTTGTTCAAGAAATCACAAAAGGATGAAAATGCAATTATCTTGGAATGAGCCTGACATACTGTTCTTGCATCCCTTGCAATTAGCAGGAAGCAGGAGGGTTTGTGATATATAAAATTCATTAATTGCTTCAACAAAGATCAGGTGTGTTTACTTTGTGTGAAATATGTATGCTTTTGTGTCTGCTTTTTTATCTTATAGTAAAGGCTGAAGGGTAAGTTCTGAGTTGGGCACCTAGAAATATCCACTCAGACTTCAGCATTAAATCCATCACTCCAATTCAGCATGTCACTCCATGATTCTAAGATGCTGCTGGTTTTGTGTATGGTTTGATACAYGTCCARTTCCAMACAGAGGTGCCCCAGCCTTTCCTGCTGYTGAACTCCTGGAAGCTAAGCAGACACTGGTGARTGTGCATGGGTTTGGTACAAATCTTGCTRGACTCATGCCTGRGAACWGCTTTATCTGCATTGTGAGTAGACRAGGAGGCAAAAAGCAGCCTGACTTTTTGATGCAGCTGTGTTGTGTAGGAGTATGATTTGCCTTTGTGCAGATGAATTATACAGCCAAGGAATTTCCAGCTCTTGGCACAGGCTGCTGAAGCATGGATAAGCTTAGTATTTCTTTGCTTCCAGCAAAGACTATCCTTATGAGCTGGAAAAATGCAGTCTACAGGGGAGTCCAAAGATTGCCTCTGACTCACGGATTGGAAATGATTCTCCCTGAAAAAGAGGTAGAGTAGTCTCCTTTCAACACCAGACAATTAGCTCTCCTCCCAGTACAGTGCCCATTGCAGCTGACTAGTCTTCATGCCTTGGGCAGAAGAGGTAGAGTCTGCTTCACACTGATTTTCTGGTTCACCTGTGACTTGAATTGGCACAAATCCTTTTAAGCACCTTCAGTAAACTTATATTTTGCTAGATACTTGAGGGCAATGGCTATCTCAAAGTTGAAGCTTCATTAAAATCTACCTGTCAAAGACTACTTGTTCTGGATGAAGTTCTGTGTTTCCTTGAGTCTGTGTTTCCTTTAGTCTGTGTTACTGGCTCTGTCCAATTAGCATTGACTCCTTCATGTTCAGGGTCTCATATAGTGGAGGGAAAAGGCACATCAGTCTTGCTTGTCATGATGTGTTCTGCCCAGCCTGTGCCATGCTTCAGACAAAGACAATTTTAGAGTCAACTAAAACCTTCAGGGTTGTGGGAAAATAGCTGTGGACAAATACAGAAGAATTCAGCCAGTCTTGGAACTTACTATACTCAATTTGATATGACTGCTTTACAGACTTGAGGATTGATTATGTGTGAGGTTAAGTATGTGTCACCTGTGCTAATCTCTAGTTTGCAAAGGAAAAATTAATTGCAGCATACTCAGAGAAAAAAACCTCTCTGGCACATTGATGTCAGCAGCAACTTGAATCTTCTTGTTCTAGATATTGGGATTTATTTTCCTTTTTTCTTTCCTTTCTTAGAGGGGCCCCATGTTGAATAGCATCTTCTGATGGTGATGCAGATAAAGCAAAGATTCTTGTAGCTTAACGCAGAGGCTGAATTCCCAGGAAGTTTGTAGATCTTGGATGACTAGGATGTTTTGTTGAACATGTCACACTAACACACTAATGCATGCTAACAATCCATTGAGTTCATAAAGTTTGAAAAAGCACTAACAAAGGACTAATGATGCAAGACAGGAAGAAAAAAAGAGCAATTTGTTTTCTCAATGCAGTTGATAGATGCTTGGAAATTAAACATGACATACTTGCTGGAAGCCAAAATCTTCCATTGTCCTGCTGATCTCCCCCTCTGTCTGCTTTCTTTTTCCTATTACAAATGAAATGTTAGAGGAAATGGTATATTTAATAACTTACTATTGTGTCACTGTTCCACTGAAATCCTGCAAGAGTTTCAATTTTTTTCTTTGCCTGCTTAGGATCAGGCCATTATATTCATGTGGAAGCTGGAATATAAGGGAAACAGAAAAAAAATGCACTTATCAGAACCACTCAATAAAGACAGAAGCAATGTCCAAGCCCTTCTCTTCCACAGAAATCTACTGAAGCCTTCATGGGAGCATCCCTAGGCAAGGAAAGAACCTTGACACCAGGAAGGGATTGGTTCTACACTACATAGCTTTAGGATAAAAATTAATTTAGCAATAGTGCTTAGGACAGCTGGTTACCTTACAGATGCCCTCTCCCTTCCATTCTATTCCTTATGGCTGCAGCTGTTACCCATTTGGAGATTTGACTTGGTAGGAAGTCAGCAGGTGGAGTTTGGCAAGCAAATTCCCCTCTTCTAATGAAACAGTGACTGTGAAGCAATTGGGGATTTGGTTTTTGTTTTGTTGTTCATTTKTTAGTTTTTTTGGGGGGTGTGTTTCATCAGAAATAGGGAAGAGTTCAAATTAAACAGATTCAGAATTGAGAATTTGCTTAACTAAATGGAAATAATGACTGAGATAGAAATGTTACCCTAAAGCAACTCAGTTATTTTTGTTCAAAAATCTAGCTGCATTGTGAAATAGAGCAAGTTATCCCAGTCTACCTAAAGAAATAAAATATGCATAGACTTCGACTAGTTTAGGGCCTCAGCTAGTTCTGACAGTSTTTAGTGATAAACAGCTTTGTTGAAAACTACTGACAAGTACAAATATTGAAAGCTGCTTTTCCACGTCATGTGCATTTTAAATATTTCTCCATGACTCTACATTGGTGAATAGAAATCCATCCTGTTCTTTCCAAAACTTTTATATTTGATGCCTTAGTGTAAAACCTAAAAAGGCTGCATGCTTCAGAGGCAGGACCCACAGTTGCCTGAATGTGAGGCAGCATTTCAGGAGGCAGCATTTTGCAGGTGACCTTCAAAGGTGTGATCTTTGTGAGTATTTGCTGATCGACATTCCCTTATTTAAGGCAGCTGGCTGTGGTATCCCACCCTTAAAGGGAAGGAACACCCAAGATTCATAGATTCTCATGGACAAAAAGCAACAAAAATCAGAGGGTCCACAAAAGCCCACAATTTTCATGAGTAAATAAATGGAATGGAAATTGGCACTTTAGTTTCTGACCTATATTAGCACAGGCTAGTGGGTTTTGGATGAAGGGGAAAGGAGGGAGGGAGGGAGGGAGGGAGGG